>CM068833.1:50562585-50842585 GCA_028554795.2 Sinohyriopsis cumingii
TGAAAGAAGAACGGTCGAAGTGACCATTCACAAAGACTTTTCTGGCTTAACTGCGACACAGTTTTAATGCTCAATGTATTCATCTTTAAAGTTTACTGCAATTCAAAATTAGAAACTTCACATTATCTTATGCTGATCCCGTTCCCGACCTTAATTCAGAAATCACGTAAACAAGTAAACAACTTTTTATTTTTATTTTTATTTTTATCTTATTCTTAGAGTAAAATGATTGGTTTTTGTCAAGGTTATACTTGGACTACATGCTTTTAGACGTAAATACTTCTCGAAAATTCTGGAGACTTGTCCATCTTCCAAGAATCTGTTTTGCGTTTTAAGTTACTGTATAACCTTTGTTTGTTGAGATATTTCTCAGTTGGGGCTTTTTCTTTACGCTGGAAAGTGTGTGTTTGTGACCTGCTTGGGAATTACATTTTAATTTTTATTCGAATTATTGGATTCTAAAAGATTAATTTTTTTTCCTGGAAAAATTTGAGTGCTCATACAGAATTATTGGACAAAGACATTTATAAAACTTTTATTCTGAAATTCAAACACCGGAATATTATTGAACTGTATTATTAAAAGAACTGTAGACGATACCACACCATACTTTCTACAGTAAACGTCATCGCGTTCCATTCTGGATTCTTCGTAGGGAACTTCATTAGAACATTTCATTATTAGGACTTCTAAAATTTAATTTGTTGATTATTTTTTTTTATTTGATTCTTAAAACCGTAAGTTCTTTTTTTTCTTCATTTTTACAGCGTTTTTCCAGGGATATAAATTATTTGTTAAATTTTACAAAGCTTGTTGTTTTCACTCTTTCTTTTGTTACTGTTTGTTCGAGCCTAAACACAGTAACATAAGACATACAATGTTTCCACTTCACTTGTGAAATATCTTCTAGATGGATGAATGGATGGATGAATAGATAGATAGATAGATAGATAGATAGATAGATAGATAGATAGATAGACGTGTGTGTGTGTGTGTGTGTGTGTCAATTGTCAAATGGAAAATTAGTTATGCCTAGAATTATCACTTTTTTGCTTACAGTGAAATAGAGGCTCAAGATGGAGACTGACTTCCGCAGCAAGAACCGGCAGACCTATTTATGTCTCTGGGAAATTCTCTGAATGAAAAAGGGTTACTTTTTTAATCTAGATTTATTATTACGATGCGATGCCAATATGCCATACGAGAGGGTATTGGGCCTTACAACATGAAGTCATCGTCACAGAAATTTTGATTTGTACTTTCATCAAAACATGTGAATCTTGTTGTTGTTGTTGTTGTTGTGGGGTTTAACGCCATTTTTCAGCACACGATAGGCTATACATGGCGGCCAGTATTAATGGTGGAGGAAGAACCCGGGAAAACCCCGGAAAGAACCACCGACCCACGAGAAGCTACTGGCAAGCTTTCTCACATACCCACATTGGCTGAATCTTAGACTCGAACCGCCGCAGACAGAGGTGAGACGTGAATCTTGTAAATAACAAATGGGCCGTCGGCAACGGAGAATGCATTGTATACCAGAAAACTTTAATTGATTGGTCTCTAGTTGTCTAATTGAAGAGAAATGTTGTCAAATGAGATTGGTGACCAGTTTATCGCAACTGCGTTTAAAGCAAGGACGGAAATGGTGTCAACATATCACATTCATAAGCGAAGAAAAAAACATATCTGTTCGGTAAGGTAATAACGAGGATCATGGACAGAAATTGACGTTGAGACAAATACACCTGTCATGCTTTGATGACGCAGTTCAACATGCTGTCTTTTGTAAAGATAAATCTAACAGTAAAGATTCAAGGTCACGTGACGATTAAAATAACTGTATATGAAATGCTCCTAAGATAAAAATAGGAAGACGTAGGTGTTTTAACATGACGAAATAAAGAGAAAAATTGTGAAGCACACAAAATACAATTTAAATACGTTTGTATTACGACGAATTAACCTTTTAGTTTAAATAGATGGATATATCATTGATCGAATAATAAAGTCAAGAGACGCAATAGTTGATCAGGTAGACACAACATACTGTCGATTTTCATAGGGACAATACAAATACTGATAGAACCCCCACCTGACAGGACTTCATAAGTAACGAATCCACTGTTTTCGTAATTCTATGTATTTCGTGGCATTTCTTTATCATAAAATCTTCAGAAAATGAAGGAAAAAAGAATATCAATCAATCAACCAATCAATCAATCATAAATCAACCAGTCAATCAATCAATCAATCTCAGATAGGCAAAGTTCCAAGTACATTCGATGACGAACCTATCTAGAAAGCTAACAACATCAAAACTGAAAACGTATGTTCTCGTCAAATCCAATGTTAACGTGATAAAAGAAATTTTAGGATTGCATTTCAAAGACATGCCAGTAATACAGATGGTGTGAAATTCCAATTGTGCACCAAATTAACAAAAAAAAAAGACAAACAACAAACAGACAAATTTGGAACTGGCTTTTACGAAGTACGTGGAAATTACCATGGTGTTAATCCTGCAGCTTTGAGATTAGGCACGGTTAAGGGTGAGGTCAAACGAGCGAATATTGCTCACACTTGAATACACGTTGCAGAAGCGGGATACAACCCTGCGTGAAATCTTTAATGACCGAACTTTCAGTTCTTAGATAACGCTAATGGAACACACTAAGGTGGTGCCCACGACCTTCATTAATGGTACCACTATGCTGGTGGATATTGATGGCTTAAGTTGGACATATATTTGCGGCAAGACAAATGGAATGCCGAGTGCGTTGTGATTTATTTATTTAATAGCAGAAATTGAGCGCGATGTTTCGCACGTGCCCTTTTGGGCGCACGCGACGTAAATCCAAGTAATCAGTCAATCAATCGATATTTAGACTTATTAATAACTGTTGAATACAGGTCTTAAACTCCGTGGCCTAGGTGGTCCTGAAACAACTATGACTTAGCGACAAAATATGGTTAACAGTGGACATTTTGGGTGTCATTGGGTTAGAGACGAGAACAAGGTTCTTGATGCCAAAATAACATTCTTGTTTCGCGTTTCTTGCTCGATTGCCATGAACCTTGTTTGAGAACCCAATAGAACCGCGTTCTCGGGGCTGAGAACTCTCACCAGCTCTGAAACGAAAGTAGACAAGAACGAAGATGGCGAAACGTGTCGAGCGTTGATGCGTTTTTGTTCTGAGATTAATTCGAGATTTTAGGGCCGCACAATTCGGAAACAAGCATGAGCGTATGACAAAAAAGTTTGTTTTTTTTTCTAGGCGAAAACCCGTCCATGACGTCTAAAGACGGTCTCAATTATACCGTTTTCACACTTGGCGGAATCAATGTAAATGAATATATATTTCTTTGTAGCAATAGCATGAAACAAATTCTGTATTTTACTGAAACACGGGAACGGAATCGTGTGTGTGTGTGTGTGTGTGTGTGTGTGTGTGTGAATGTGATTTGCATATTTAACGTAGCTTTAAAAACAAATTCAGTTATATCGCTTCGATGTCTGCATCTAATAGTCATGTCTAGCACTGGGGTATGATGCGCAGACATATAGCATCATGTCCCACCCGTTCACATTATCCTGACATAAGGTCTACCAGTCCTAACACCAACCTATTAATGCTGGGCGTCAAGCGAGTAGCTGTAAGTCTTTATAAGTCTTTGGTATGACTCCGGCGGGGTTCGAACCCACGACCTCCCGCATCCGAGGCGGACACTCTAACCATTTAGGCCACCTGGAAGAGGAACGGAATAGGAACGGAATCTTCAACGTGCTCAGTCTTGACGGAACAAAAGTTGTATGAGGCTTAAATGTAACTATTTTTTCCAATTATACGTTTAACAGTTATTATCAGAAAAGACATACAGATTTGAACATTGCTGGCGGATGTCGAAAACTAATGTGAGATACGACCTCTACATTATGTATCAGAATGATTCGTACATTATGTGCGCGCGGTATTTTTTTTTTAAGACAACAGATACAAAATGAAATTAAGTTTGATTCTATAACAAGGGACGTGGCCTAATATAAAAATGCTATATTTCATTTTCACTTTAGAATCCCTGAATTCTTAAAGCAAATAAATATTACCAGACCAACGACAACAACATTTGATAAAATTCGATTTGTGGGCAAATTGTATATATTTTAAATGCATCATTTTACCTATTCAGTGACGATATCGAATTAAATTACGATGTGTAGAGACGAAAACGTATTTCTAGTCAAGATTTCACTTTCATGTAGGTAATTTAGCTAGGCATTCTAAAGCAGTTAAGACGTTTATCTACATGTTAATCGACCTCCTTATCTATGATGCAGCACTCAACGTATACGTGGAACTCGGTTATATTTTCTCTTCCTTTTTTTCTCTGATCTCTTCTCAAGTCCGTGTAAAATCTAAAATCATTAAGGATTATCTGTACTGAAATTTCACTTTTTCTCGTAATTGTCAGACAGAGAAGTTTCTCGCGACATTTGTTATAAATATTCGAAAGCCCATAGATAGTGATTTGTAAGCCAAGTATTAAGTAGTCAAAATAATGTCAAACGTCTTGACAAAAGATTGCATCAATTTAAACTTAATTTTTTAAGAAAAGACTTAAAGATAGTTTTGCTAAAATGTACAGACGGGTATGCGCTCCTGTTTTGTATGCTCATATAGCATAACGAGCTTCCGGGCATTTATTACACTGAACCTGTTAGCATGAACAGATACCGAGTGCCAGTTTTATTTGACAGCTGGTTTGCGGTTTGACAACTAGACTAGTAGTTTTCACACATCAGCTGTGATGTCCTTTGAACAACCTTGTATATTTTAACTATATCTATCATCCTATTTCATCTATCCCTTCAAAGTAAAATATGTGTTTGTGTGGTGATTTACGATCTATGTCCATTACTAATTCAGGAATGTGTCATGTCTTTCTAGTGTACGATTCCGGGTCAGGTAAAATGTTACGATCTGCGACCGTATTTGCTATACTCAGTAATGTTAAATAAGAGCTGCAGACTTCAGTGAAAGAATCTAATAAAATCAACAAAATGGAGCGCATTTGTATGAACGTAATGCATATAAACATGCTTATACATTCACATAAACCATATCAGAAAGGCGATGATGTAACGTATCGCAACACGTGTTGTTCTCAGCAATGTTTATCGCGCCCTATGACATCTGACGTTTCTCTGTTGATTGCCTCATAGCATCAGGCGTTTGCACGTTAACTTCTTGTAAAATAGGCGAAACAATCGCTTCATCCGCATATTCGATAAAGTAAGATGTGCTATATTGTAAATTACTCGAATTTCTCGTGGAACCTCAAACGGAAATTCATTTATCTTGCCATGTTTTATACAAGGAGGTGGTAAACTTTAAGTTTCAAAAAAAAATATCGATAAGAAAATAATAAATCCTTCATTGATCTCAGGAAGAATAAAACAACATATTAAGATTAGAAAAACATGTTTCCCCTTGCATTTTTGTCTTCAAAAATCCCATCTGTTGAATCTTAACTGGTTTACACGAGAGAGCTGCTGTTACTCTTGGAATGATGTATCGCCTAATTACATGTGCAACAACGTGTAGCACATAAAACATTACTGTTTTTCGCCCACGTAGATTTTTGTCCGGTTATAAATGAAAGTGCCACCTTCCATCTCAACCAAGACTTGATGTGCAAAGCATAGCTAAATCGGGCCACGTCAGTAAACAAGCCAAAGAGCTTTCAAAGCTGGTTAATTTATCTATATTCCAAGGAAAGACTTGTGCTGGGTAATTACAAAATGTCAGAACCTCTTTGTTTTATTATTTGTGCCGATCTTCTTTTCATCTTTAGTGTGAAAAAAAGTAATTTCTATTTCGACCCATTATCAGTAGTCTTAGTACACACGTGTCATGTCTATCTTTGAGATAAATTTGTCAAGTATACATATTAATTTTTTTTTTTGTTTGCTTTCTATTTAATTATTGATAAAAATACATAATAGAGTACTAAATTAAAATCAGGAATAAGTAACAACCTTAAGGATATATGAGGGAATACAACGGAAGACAATGTTAATGAAGATTGAGTTTATCTTCCCGAAGGCTTTTACAATTCTTTATTTACATGTTTCATCGTGTAGAGCTTTAAATTTACATTTATTTGAAAGGATTTACCCTCCTGAACATTTTGTGAAGTTCTTTTATTCAAGTTTTTTCTTTTAACTTTAACTTTAATTGGCACCATATAACCCTCGTTGTGCTGACATGCCGTTAAACCCTAACGTGTGCATGCCTACACAGGCTGAATATTAAATCTAAGAGTGCTTGGCTATTAATACTAAAATTTACAATCTGTCGTATCCATCTTATGAAGACGGATATTCAATCAGCAAGATAACATAATATTTTGACGTTCATATCAAAATAAGACAGTGTATAGTCAGTGTCGGGTGTTATAATGGACTCCTTGCGGAATCACGTGACTGAGGATAGCGTTTTCAGAGGTTTTCTGTATCATCCCAGTCTCGCTCTTAACTCAGACACTTAACACTGTAAGAAAGTTAAACGTACATAATTTCTTTTCATATTTTTCCTCCTTTTCCTCGTGTCTCTCTTAGTCTTCTGTCTCTCCCTTATTTGGTCATTTCTTCGTCCTTTGAACAGACATAGAGGAAACAAAAATGTTAAAATAAATATTTCATTGGAGAGGGACCAAATATTTGTTTTTAAAAATAAAAACAAAACCCTTGTATATATACTCGGGATTATTCCAACTCCCGATCGACAGCTGCTTTTTCTTGCTATTGTACGTGTATTTCTTAATAAATTTGTGGATACTTGAAAATGGATATCTCAACCATTCTTGTACCCTTCGTGATTTTTCGTTCTTTGATGCTACATTACGTTATCAAAGTGAAACGACATTATTCCAGGAATGTTTACGCTAATAATGTTCATTTTAAAATCTAAAAGTATTGTCATCGTTGAGGTATAAACAATAGCTTATATTCCAAAGGAAAACGAATATATCTATATACAGTCACCTTGTCTTAAACACCAAGAAACAGCCTTAAAGTAGCTACAAATTTGTTTTCGCCACATTATAAAATTTGCAGCCAATATTGCTAGATATGTTGACGAGGATTTATGTTCCTGCGGTTTCACAGTCACGTACAATTAACCATGAGGTATTTTCTCCGCGTGGGAGAACGCACGGACACTTCACGGCGTAGTATATCAACGTGGAAATGAATACATGTGTAACACTCCTCATGTCTTGAATCTTCTGCGCTAGCGGAAACGTTCGAATTTTTCACGTCATAGTATAATAACGTGAATTGAACACAATTGTTGTCACTTTGCCTGTTATAAATCTTCTGCGCTAGCGGAAACTTTTGAATATACTTACATGAAATGAACACATTTTGTGACAATTCATCTGTGATTAAATATGAGGCGCCGTAGCGGACAAAAGCTGGAACATTTAGAACGCTGCCGTTGAAATTTTAATGTCATATGTCCAGAATTCCAATTTCATGTGTTGTATCAAAAATGCCTGTCTATGAGGCGCCTTAGAGGACAAAAGCTGGTCCAATCAGAACATTGCCGTAGAAATTTTAATGTCATATGTCCAGATTTCCAATTTCACGTGTTGTATCAAAATTGCTTGCCCTTAAAGTTCCATTTTTACGTCGAGATTTTAGATTGTATCTGTTGAATTATACGGCGGTTGTTGAATTTTAATGTCATATGTCAAGTGTTTAAATTTAACATGTTGAATCACATTGATTGTGCTGAAAGTTCTATTTCGCATGTTTAGTTTTCATATTGTATATGTTGAATTACACAGCGATGATTGGATAATTTATTGTGCTAGTCAGAATTGTTATTTTTATGTCGTGAAATGATGTGTTGGAGTTGAAAGTAACATTATACAATGTCAACTTTAACAATTCAAAATAATATCGATTATTAAGATACATCATTCATGTAATCAATTATGAGGCGCCAGTACATTTCATGCATTTACAGTTTGAAAGTTACCATTCACAGTCCAGAATTACTACGAATTTCTTCGCTAGAGGTCGCTTTCGTGAAGGGACCGCGTTATTTTTAAGCAAGGAGGCTGCTTCTCGTTGTTGGGAAATTCAACAGATGAAATCTAAATACCCGCCATATGAAATGGAACCTTCACCACAAACATTTGCATAAAACGTACGAATTAGGGATTAGCAACATGATATTGAAATTTCAACCACCACTGTGTAATTTAAAATATACATTGTAAAACGTCGATATAGGAAATAAAACTTTAAACCACCACTATATAATTTAACATAAAATCTGAAATCTCGATCTAGAAAATGGAACTTTAAGGACATTTAATTTGATCCAACACGTGATATTGGATTTCTCGACAAACGACATCAAAATTGCAACTGCAACTTTCTCATTGGACCAGCTTTTGTCCGCTACGGCGCCTCATAATTAAATGCTAACACAATACATTTTACCACGATTATACTTCACGCTTATCGAGTTTGGCGTAACCTTTGGAGTACAATAGAAATCTTTAGGCAAAACGTCTTAAATGGTGTATCGCTGTAATTTTAAATACCGCTATAATTTTAAATTTCATTTCACCAGTTTCATTGAACGATCCTTTTTTATGATACATATTCTTAGTACTTTTATCTTCACTTTTTTTTACATGGAGCCTATTTTGCCATCAGCATGTTTGTGAAAGGAAATAAAATTTATTTTACATTTTGAAGATGAAACAGTATAAAATACACAAACCTTGAAGAAAGAACTAGCTCTTTTAAGCTAACCATTACATATATTATGTGGTTTTCCTTTACTTTTGTCAAAAATAACTTACTTTAACTAAATCGAAGACAACAGAAGTTTCGTATTTTCATTGTTATTCGTGTTTTCTTTACACTGTCGTGCGTTATAATGCGAATCCCTACTACGAACCTAAACGGAAATTGACATACATCCAAATACCGCCTCTCACTTTGCCCAACAAAAGTAAAAATACTTACTGTGTCAACAAATGCCATGGTTTTAAAATGAGAATACATGACTTGAAAATGAATTGTTTTATTTTATCCTCCACTAAATGTGTGTGTGTGTGTATATATATATATATATATATATATATATATATATATATATATATATATATATAGAGAGAGAGAGAGAGAGAGAGAGAGAGAGAGAGAGAATTATAAATATACTCCAGACACAAGGGAAAGTGCTATCCCTGGATTATATAGAAGAATGCTTGAGAAAAGTAGGTAAAATTAATATTATATACAAATAATACTATCATACAGGTTAGACAATTTTAATTCGTATTCTATGGAGATTGGAACCCAGGTCCACCGTTAAACGCCTTGCATACATACAGTAGCCCATATTACATCACGACTAAGAACTCTGCACCAAAAAATGATGCTACTGAATCGGTGATATATGCACTCGTGTGTAGCAGACACACTCTCATTACTACCTAATAATTAATTATCATCTATCTACATGTGTATATTGAGAATTCTCTATAATTATAATTAATCCTACATACTTGTGATTTCTTTCATAAGAACCCAGAATGCCTGTGTATATGGATGAGAATTACTATTTCGTCGTCAGAAACACAGAAAGCCAAATATCGTCTTTTTGCGTCCATGTAGTAACTAGAAGCTGTGCAACGAACAGTGCGAAACAAGTATCTAGCTAGCCTGATATATATATATATATATATATATATATATATATATATATATATATATATATATATATATATATATTTAAACTACATGAATTCCCAGTACAGATTCAAAAAGGAGAGGTGAAATGTTGTATTGTCATGCAACGCTATCAACGTGTTTTGCATCAGCTTTATTACAGAATATTGTTCAGACTGGATCCTAGAAAACTGATCATTTACCACGTAACTAGCAACACACTCCAGTATTTTAAAAACTAATACCCTCGTTAAATTACTTGTTCCTTTTGCATTAATTAACTAGATAATTTATAATTTTATTATTGACTTCATTCTGGGGTTAACCATCTTAAGTCCCTATTCGTTCATTAGTCAAGGTGACTGTGTCTTCAACTCCCCTAACATTTAAATGTTATACAGTCGTTAAAATGAGACATTATTGTTTTTCATTGGTAACTGACGCGTAATAATAAGTACACAAATAATTGTTTTTAAATTTATTAAATTTTATTTCAAAAGAAGTGTAAATGAATAGGGCTAAGACTTCTTACACAGTTCTGGGAATAAGGAACGAATAAAATGAATACTTTCACCTACCGGATACAGAATTGTGCCCTGTACGCTAACGCTTTGGAGAAATCAAATCACATCTGACGCGTTTGTTGAAGAAATAGATGCACGAGTAGCGTAAATTTGCCTTCGAACAAGACAAAATATAGCCTCTGTTTGTTCAGCGCTGATCACGTAATAACAGAAGAATTTAACAATAGGAATCGTTCTTTCTTCAAAAACACTGGTAACTGAATATTACAAAAGCGTCCTTTTTCGAAAGTTTTCTTCGGAGATTTAATTTACGCACACTGATGATGAGAAACTTAAACACTAGGTTATTAAAATTTTAGAACAATTGCGAATCATTTTATTCACATAGTATTGTAATATTTATGGAAACGATAAGAAATGTTGAAAAAGTTAAAATTTGCTCATTTGCATCAACTTATAAATAGGCTACATCTGCCTCGTGTACAGCTTGAATCGCACTGATTTGTCCTTGCTTGGTTAGTCTAAACATATTTGCTGGAGATTTCAGGACACACGGTACTAATGGTATGGAAAAATGGGAACCAACCTGGAAATGGGTGAACATAACATATAATATATATGGGTTAGGCTGACCATGATTGGTTGATAATGTAAGTTATGTTGTTAGAAAAATAATCTTTTAAAAGCTTATCCTAGTTGTAAGTGAAAGTGAAATGTTTGTTTTTTGAATCTCTTTTTCTGTAATAATACATGTACATACAGATGGTCACCTTGACCTTTTACTCATTAATTACATAATATGACAAGGTTGGCAATATATTTCAGCATTAAATTCAAGAGCGATAAATGGTGATATTAAAATGATGATTCTTATTAGACAGCTTTATTTAATATTTTTTCTGATTTTCTTAAATAAAGCTCAAATATTTAAATGTTGCCTGAAATGCACCATAGGTCTTTAGGTGAAGATGAACTTGCAATATAATGTAATATTCACTAATGTAATCTTTGACAAGCAGAACTATGCACATTGCATACTTATGTGTTGAACTACTATTCCTAGGGCTGTCAAGAAAATCAAGGGTGGATATAGGACACACGGTACTAATGGCATGGAAAAATGGGAATCAACCTGGAAATGGGTGAACATAAAATAGAGTATATATGGGTTAGGCTGACCATGATTGGTTAATAATGTAAGTCATGTTGTAGTAAAAAGAATCTTTTGAGAGATTATCCTAGTTGTAAGTGAAAAAAGAGAGACATTGTTTTGTTGATGGAATTTCAGTCCTTCAACAGTCATGAGTTTTGAACACTCATTACTAAAATTAGTACCTGACCCTTTGGCAAGGAATTGAAAGCACATGTTTCAAACACATGCAGATCCAGAAAATGCCGCAGCTCATATCCTTTCCTCTACACAGAAGATGACATCGAGGTTTCATCTATACTGATAAATATAGTTTTGATCATGAGCACTCAAAAATTTTAAGTTATTGAATTTTTAATATCATGGTGTTTGCATTGGTTTACTATAGGAACTGAATTAGTACCGCGAGTCTTTCAAGACGTACAATGTAGGAGGCAACGAATTAGAACGAAAGCCAATGCTATACAATGTTCTTTTGGCGACACGATACAAACATTGTAAATATATGTTAATATAAGAATATATGGTGAACGATATGGGATTTTGAGTTAATAAAATTTCAGTTATTGAATGGTCCTACTGACGAATCGTTTGGTGGTAAAGTAACATTCAGCGATTATAGGTAAATTGTGAGGAAAAACAACGAGGGAGTACGTGAAAGATTAAAGCTGAGACTTAATCACTGATGTGCGAATCGGGTCTATTCATGCTTGTTACCATCTTGATTTATCTATTTACCATGGTATTAATTATTTATCCCCATTCCATCATTCATGACATTTGACGTCATGTCAGCTTTCAAACTACGAATATCATTAATTATTAAGATCGTAAAAATAATTATTTCGAAATTAAATGCTGTGTGCAGACAATAATTTACGGGAGTGTTCTAAACAAGTTTTACAACGGAAAGGAGACTTTAATACAAGTGTCATATAGATTAGAGTTTTTCCGTCTTCCATTCTTCTTCAACGTCACCCAAACATATGAAGGTTTCCTGTATCACGTGTTTTTATCCGCTATGTTATGACTGTGTTTTATCAGAAGCACAATACCCCTGTAAACACTGAATCTTTATCATTAGAATCGTCATAAATAACACCCTCCATATCTTTGAATAACCATTTCCCACTGTATGTTTTCTTGTACAAAATTGTGGGACAGATACTGACAACAGCCAATGAAGAACTTATACTAGGTTTCTATCAAACCAAGCACGAACTTTGTTTTTCCACCATTTTTGGCACCTCTTACAATTATATTAGGAGGTTCTTCAAATATATCGCTATTTTAATGTTATGTACAATTTATGTGTGCGGTTTTAGTACCTCTCGTTCAAAAATAGGTTTCAGTGCTGAGCTTGTTCCTAACATGTATGTAATGTAGACGTCCCTCTACAATTAATTGGTTGTGCTTCAATGCATGATAAGTTGCCTTACAAATAACCTAAATTATACACTGAAAATATTTCCCATAATAAAGGGACAGTTTATGGCTGAATCACGGTATCTACCTTTGTTTCTGTTGTTTTTTAAAAGTGAAAGACACCTTAAATAACTACATGACAAGAACAACGTTGTCTTTTAACTCGTATACGAGGAAAGCGACACATACCGTCTGTACTCGTTTATTTGACGAGCCTAACTACAAATTCCACAGACACAGATCTGCCGTCGCATAATGCGCCGGCAGCACTGGGTCTGTCCTGTTTGTTAAGAGTAATCAGTAGAACGAAAACCATATAATCTTATCTGCGGGCGCATTATGCTACGGCAGATCACGATCTTTGCTCTCTGCAGATACACTCGACTTATAAGCGAGTACATACGATTTTTCTAACACTGCTTTTTTGTATGTTAGTAATTCAATTGCAATTGAGATCAATCAACCTGTCTTATGTTGTCCGTATTACTCACTGGTACTGTAGTCATCTTTTTTTTAAATGGACTAATTACTTATTGATCTTTGATGTTGTGCCTTTTAATTTAGTTTTATCTTCAGGTTAAACAATTAGTTCAACGCATATCAGACTAGCAAACAGTTTTTCACACATTGTTCAACCACAACATTATTGTGTGAAGTTCTATTTATTTAAAACATGATTCAGTTCAGTCCTCTCCCAACATGACACAAGTATTGCAACATATTCAACATGATAGCATGATAATGACAAATAATTGGTTGGGGAGAGAGAGACGTTCAATGCAATGACATCACGACTTGAGTAAGCTATTGAAATAATCCAGTAGCGGTTATATATTTGCATACATGATACAAAATTATCTACTAGTTAAGGCCACTGCTATGTAATCTATCATTAGGTGTACTTCCCAGATCATTCTAGATGCAACAATGATCGGCAAAGAATTCGTTAATAGTCACAATATTAATATTTATTTGCTTTTGTTCTTCATCAGAGAAATTGAAACTACCGTACACTTTTGCGTCAGCTGGAAACCCTTAAAACAAATCATGCTAGGCAGGCATTTTAATGGTAACTGAATAGTTTCCATCGCTGGATTGAAACCGTCTATGGATCAGCCTCTGCTCTCTTCTACGCAGAATCGATGCACCCGCTAAGCTCGTTGTAGTAAATCCAAGCGTGAGGTTCACTTTGTACTCGCCAGTTTTCTTTTTCTATTCTTTATTTTTATCAAGTTCTATCCCATCAGCTCGATCATAATCAAATCATTCGACCAATAAATAGTTCTTGTAAATGCGACACAAGTGGCTCCTGCACCTCCAGTCATTACTGATGTCGTTGCCATCGTTTGTCTAATGATAAAAATGTGGTGATACTACCGCCAGTTACTTACTTTTTGGTGTTTTAATCCAAATTTTTTAGAACAATCATATCGTCAAGACAGTATGCACGTGTTTCGCTTGCACTACAAATATCTTCGATTTCTTTTTTTTTCCTGAAGATCAGAGTTTTCAGAAGGTTTGTTGCTTATCCAGTGGTACAATCAATATAAATTATGTAATTAAATGTTTATTATTCGAGTTGGAAAAGCATGTATGTGTAAGCCTTATTTTTTTATTTACATTTTGATTTAAAGTATACACTGTGTGTAACTTGTATTAAACAAAACGTGACGGGCCATAGTTAAATCGATACATGTTAATTAATTTCGGAGTTGTAGATTCAGACGTTAAACGTCTAACAGTACTTTTTAATCTGGGAATCCGATTATAGTTATATAGCCTGTTTCTATCATTGCTATTAAAACCTGATCTTTGTCATTTATTTTACCCCAGATTCCTTCTAGTACAATGCAGATTCAAAGCAGTACCAATCCAGGGAGAACTTTGACTTTGAGTACCAGGCTTCTTTTTTGTATTTATCGATTCCTTTGTCAGTGTTCAGAATCTACTAAACACACCGGAATTATCTGCATCAGGTTCTGTGTTATCCGTATGAATTCTTTAAACTAGTACGACAAAAATTTATCTATTTCAGTTTTTGTATCTGTTTGCGTTGTAAACTTTTGTTCTGAAATGATGTATGTCTTCTAACGTTTTCTTTCTTTATCTTCCCTTAATCTAATTAGTTAATGGCACCTAGCAGAGTGCTGACGATATTGACTACTGCTCGATTAAAATATTCTTTCATATTCTTTAAGATTATTTTATCCCATCTTCTTTTTGATAGTTGGAAAATCCCATAATTTAATTGGGGCGGGTGTTGGAGAGTTCAAATCAATGATAAACAATTCTTAAGTCGTTTTCATGATTACTGGCGTGTTTTAAACACCTGTAGAGGTAAATAGATCCAGGTGAGTAAAATAATAGATAGCAAACCCATCATCTAAAATTATTCAGGTAATGTGCACCCATACCTTGTCGTCACAGTCTTTCATTAACTGTTATACTATAATAAAGTATTAACGTTTGCAACAAATTTATTGTTATAGCTATTTATACTGTTGGTAAAATAATTCGTAAATATGCAATCAAGTGATTGTTGTTATTTTCACATTGTTGTTTAAATAATGTTTAACTGTTCAGGTTTGGATTGTAAAATAAGAATACATTTCATACATGGTATATACATTAGGTGTCGCAATTGAATTGTCTATCTCTGCGTTTATCATCCATTCATTTTGCTGAAAATAAAGTTGAACCTTTCACATTTTTCCTGCTCTTTCTCTTGCATTAGATAACGTTTAAATCACTACATGAATATGTTTTATACATCTGCAAGAATTTTACTCTTTTTCTATAATATATTTATGAACATTTTGCATTTTAGTGACTCTTACATTACAAATCTGTTCAAAGGAGGTGATTGTTGTTTTGTTCTATTGTCTCCGTTTTTTAATATCTTTCGAATTAGTATCCCACCCACTTTGCAAGCAGTCGTGAAAGCGCATAACTTGACCATCTTCCTCTTTGGTGTTCATGTCTAATCTGTGTGTATTAAACCCCTCTGTTATTTCATGAAATGACCATTACCGCAGTATCAAATAAAATCATCATGAAAAATAGTTTTAACAGATGGGGGTGGGGAGCACTAGCAAACATTAGTGTATCTAATAATGATTAAAGTAACTTTTGGTGTTATTCATATGTAATAATGTTTGGGTTTCAAAACATTAACAAACCATATCAGATTTAGTAGACATTAGTATAGTTATGTAAGTACTGAATCACATTAATGTTTAGTTGTAATTGGTTATGTACAATATGTAATAATTTGATGGAGTGACTAGAACGTTTGAGATTCTTCTTAAGTAGTTTCTGCGCAGCTGTTATAAGTAGTCATACCTTCTGTGACTTTATCTTGCGCAGATTTCAATACTGTACAAATATTCAGAAATCAAAACAAGATTTATTTCATTCTTCTTGATGATGTAATGATATACGATATTCTTCAAATCCTTGTCAATAATGCAGTAACCATCGACAATGTGTAGTCTCTGTAATCGGAGGGATAGTTTACCGTCTTTAGAAATAAGACGTCATTTTGCAAAAGAAATCATTTTTCTCGAGGTATGCTTCTCTCACAATGTAATGTTGCATCAATATCTTATAAATCATTGCTTTCTGTTTACGTTTGGTTCTTCTAAGCAGTCGCTTTCTTTACCTCCTGTCATATGTTATATTTATTAGATATTACATTTAAGTTTTCGTGGCTAACTTAATTATTCCTTATTGCCTCTCTTATCATTCTATAAATATTGTTACCGTACCAATTGCATAAGTCGCTATATAATCGTGCTTTTATAAATTTGTTGTAGATCTACTTTGTCTAAGAAAGTTTTACTGAGAAACCCACGAAACGTTGTACAGGATCCAATAAAAGCTAGAGAGATCACAATTAACGTTACATATGCATACCTAAAACAGCAGCAGCTACACCCATTCCACCAGAAGCGATAGCCATGCCACACCCATTCCATCAGAAACGATAGTCATGCTTCACACATTCCACCAAAATGATAGGCATGCTACAAACATTCCACCTGAAACAATAGACATGTACACCCATTTCACCTGAAACGATCACCACGCTAACTTTTCTACCCAGTTCTAAATTGAATGTGTTAGTTTATATATCTTTCTAACAATTATAAATCTTTCTATTCTCGTAATAATTTGCAACCTAAAACAAAACGCCGTGTCTGTTATTCTTTATATAATCCAAACAGAAATCCGTTTGCTTCGCTATCAACTGGGTAACAATTTCGTGAGGCAAGATTTCAATTTTCCGTCAGGTAATCAGGCGTAGCTAGGTTAAAAGACGAAACTGGATTACTAATCAGATTCACAATTTTCTGTAACATTTATGTTGCTGTTGTTTTTATTGTAGGGTTAACACTATTTTTCAGCACATGATAGGCTATACATGGCGGCCAGTATGACTGGTGGAGGAAGAACCCTAGAAAACCCCAGAAAGAACCACCGATCCACAAGAAGCTACTGACAAGCTTTCTCAGGTACCCACGTTAGCCGAGCCTGAGATTAACATTTATCTTAGATAGTGGGCTAATTTTAACTAAATTACATATTTGACACAAGATTTTTCCAGGTTACAGTTATAGCCCTTTTTTTTGGATTTTTTTTTTTTTTGGTTCTTTTTTTTGTTGCTCGTTTGTGTTTCTGCCAGACATTTATTAATTTAAAATGCTAAAGCATTTGACAATATAAATTTGAGTTTCTATTTGCTTATATAGGCATTTCACATGTAGATAACATGTTTCATATTTAAAAGCAGACATGAACTCTAAATGCTGGTTTTGCTAACGATGGTGCACTTTGATCTAGTAAATGCTGATAAGATATTCAAATTCAAGCTGCTACCATCCACACCGTCCAGTTTAATTCGTTCTGTCAAAATATAATGTTACACTGTACTCCATATCTGATCATAGATTCATCACTGTCATATGGTGAAGTGGAGTTATCAAAGACGTTTAATGATTTGTATATGAAACGATCTTTTGTCAGTTTAATCTGACAGAATTCGAATTAACGTTGCTTTCAATCTTTTGGCCATTTGCGACGAATTAAAACTGGTTGTGCGTATGGCGCGCTTACGAATTCATTGTTAGGTGTTACACAATATCCGGTGGAGACCATATTTGAGAATGACATTACCAGTGGCGCAAGGCGGCAAGGGATGATAAACTGAAATGCCAGTGCTGTATTTTATATCAAATTCCGCCCAGTTGTCTAACTTGGGTTATACCCTTTGGCCAATTACGTGTAAGCCACATGTTTTAATTGCAATGATCTATAGTTCACCAACTAACTTAATACAATCAATTTTGGAATTTAATGTAGATAGTATACATAAATATTTCCGAAAAATATAAGTCAATCCGTGAGTAAAAGTTACCGTTCTCAAACATTTTTCCATCATTTCAATGCTGTGTTTAGACAGTGACTCAAAAAGATCTGTAATTCAAACAGTTATGATCGCAAGGGGTGTTCAAAAAGACAAATGGAAAACACCATACATACAGGCAATTTCGAGTAGCTTGTTGCTGGAGAGTTCTGCTCTTGGGGATATCTCCCATACAGTCTTTTTGTGGGAATTTACAGTCATCGTACGTGGATGTCGATGATTTCACTGTCATCATAAAGTCCTCTTCTCCCGACTTTTTGCACTCCTGCCATCCGCTCCGTCTGGTTACTTTGAGCAGGTTCCCTAGAAAACAAGTTAACAACGGCCCTTCTACCTTTAATCCTAGACATCGAAGGGAGGAGTACGTGTACCATTTTCTGCACCGTGTGGT
The DNA here is from genome assembly GCA_028554795.2 of Sinohyriopsis cumingii. Classification (NCBI taxonomy): domain Eukaryota; kingdom Metazoa; phylum Mollusca; class Bivalvia; order Unionida; family Unionidae; genus Sinohyriopsis; species Sinohyriopsis cumingii. Next base: position 50,581,258 of record CM068833.1, read on the forward strand.
ACCGTATTCGCAGATAGTCGTTGACTTCCTTTGTAGTAGTAGAATGATCTGATTCTGCACGGTCCAGCAGGTACCAACCAGTAGGTACCAACCCATCTCCTCCTCGTCTACAACAATGGCTCTGCTCCAGTGTGTTCTATATGACAGCTGACGGTAGAAGAGAATCAATGTGGATGAATGTGTCAGTGTAGTAATTGCTAGCTCTGTAAATATTTGGAGATCATGTTGTTTAAGTAAAGCGTTAAATTGTTTTACAGGACTTGTAAAAGGTACTGTGCTTCTTAGTCTTTTGTTGTTATAAATCATTCTTGGCTCGTCACAATTTGTTTCCTTTAATTCTTTCCAAACAAACATTTTAACTGCGTTTCGAAGCTTTCTCCACTTGACCGGATGTGGGGCTTAGAAACTACCATATCTAATTCTGATTTTGTTTTCTCTCTGTTTCGTAAGCGCGAATTTACGGTGTAACTTTCTTTAACATGATGATGATAGTCTATAATATTGATTCTGACTTTGATGGCGTTGCGTTATAACAGATGAGTGTTCTAGAGTTTAAAAATACTTTATTGTTTTTCGAATTGTAAATAATATCATATATTTTTTACTGTACAGACGCTCACCGGGTAAAACAAACTTATAGCAAAGAAGCTATGTGAAACTTCGTTCACTGTAAATGAATTTTGCTGTGAACTTCATCATGTTTTCTATAATATTGACAAGGATTCGGCTAAATATTTTCAAACAAATAACTTAATGTCGTTCTCCTTTGATAATTGCAGTGAACTTTAACTCAGCCTATACGTTAATCTGACTGGGTTTTATTTCAAATAAAATTTTCTGTTATTCTTTGCGTTTTCGTCAACAAAACATAATGTCCGCTGTAAACTATTTTTTTCTTTCTTTGCTTCTGTCTTCGTTTCTTTCTTTGTTTCTTTGTTTCTTTCTTTCTTTCGGTGTTTCGTTTTTTGTCCTTTTTGTGCTCTTGTTGCTAGAGTTATTACTTGAATTATCTGCTATTTTAAAAAACTCATAATTCTTTATGTTAGGCCCATGCAGCCATAATCAGTGTTTCGGTATTCTACCATATTCATCAGCTTTGAAAAGATAATACCCTGTATGAATAAAGACAAAATAGAAGTTTAAATATGATTTAGACAAATTTACATTGTATTCAGTGGATTAATAATTGCATATGTTTTGTAAAACATAACCATGGAAAGTAAGCAAAGCAGTAGTATAGTAATATGGGTTTTAGATTTTCATTACTACTCTAGGTCACAGCCTTCTACCCAACGACATTACTCACATATCACGCACACATACCTGTGCATGAAATGTATCTATAATGCCCCTGTAAGAGGAAAGTCACGGTAGGAGTAGGGGACTGTGACCTGGACCAGTAACCAAGAAAACTGGTATTATCATACTACTACATACACGTCCTTCTACGTGGTAAGTACATAAGTAGATGCAGTGCGAGTACATACATGCTGCTGGCGTGGGCACAATCTTTGGAAACGAGTGTGGAAATGTATTACAGACACAAAATTTGAATATGAGTGTAGATTGATGAAAATTTTTGCAGTGCTTGTAGACGGATCAACAATTGTGCAGAGCTGTAGACCGATCAACATTTTCATAGACTACTTAGGTCCATGTTTAACTTCTCAGTATAACAAGGGAAATTGCTCCTGGATAAGGATATATACAATTCTGTTCTTCGCTTGTCCTTTAAATGTCAAGGGAAAATCGATTCAGTGAAGAAATGTATTCTTTTGGCGAGCCAAAAAGCGGGATTATAACTTCTTGACCATATGCAATGGCCAGAGAAATCTATACTCCCCAATATGACAACTGCTCGAATTATTGTCTGGCGGGATAGCAAATATATGCGGGACCCAACATTATTATTCCAAGACTATATGCTTACAATTACTCGAGACTATATATGGATATGTGTATAATAAGTCATGAAATAGTAATTCAAACTGGCATAGCTCTCATATTGGCTTATTATAGGGAAAGTGCGCGCGCAAGTTTCTCATGAACCTCTTAACTTACAGTAAGACGGTTTTTCTCATCTGCTTCGTACGTGTGGGTGATTGCCGAGTTAGTTAATCCTATATATTGATGAACAGTTTACCGGTTCGACTCCGACTCACGTAAAAATAATATTTTTCAAATAATTGAGGAGAGATCGATGTATGAGTTGGTTATATGTGATAAATAAAAGTCCAACTGAAGACGTAAGGCATATGTCAATTACATGTACGCGGCACACACACACACACATCTTTGAGATGTATTTGACCTGAATAACCTGTAGGCCTTCCAGTGTATCGTTTGACATGCTAGGGGCTCATTTGGAGTTGTAATTGACATGGATTTCACAAATTAGCTTGGTCTAGCGAGAGTGTGGGGTACCACTACAAAACGGTATGGGAAAAACTGTCATGCGTGTAATGTTAAAGTTTCTCCACAGGAGCCAGGATTATCTGTAAACATATACGTGAAACCGCAGTGCACGTACTATATACAAAGGTAGCTAGCGATAAACAACAATGTCAACTTCACATTGCTGCTTAAATGTCATGGTGATTTACAAGATTATCGAGCAATTGTTTCAGTCGAATGCGAGGAAAGTAAAGAGGTAGTAAAACATTTTTCAAATAGTCGTCAAAGAATCATACCGATATTATAGATACCTGAGTAGTTAATTTTTTAGTTTTAAGAGATCTCTTTAATGAGATCACCATGTCCTTGTGACTGAGATCGATGGACAATTAGTTCCATATAGCTAAGCCCTGGAACACAAAAGAACGTTGTATGTATGGTTATGTTTTAATAGCGTGACCCATAAAAATATGAGTGCGAAAAGAGGAGCGTAAGTTTCTAGATGGGATTACAATGGGTGATGTCAGATATGTATCTTTGACAGAAGCCTATCAACTAAATGTGGCTTGGTGAATAGATTTTGTGTTTGATTCTGGGTAGGACAAGTAGCAATTGGGGGTTACAGAGCAGATGGGGATTTGCTCAGTTCTTCCTCATCTAAAGATAATCCGAATAGGTGTGTTTTTAACTTTTTGAATATTCTGTGATAGACACTGAGACGAACCAGACAGAAGTGAGCTACAATAGTCCAGTATTGAAAGTACTAAGGAACACACGTACGTTAATAGCTTTAGCTGAAAGAAATGTAGCTGTTGCGCCTCAGCCCCAGATATGTAGCCTCGCATATGGTCATGACATGTTTGTGTAAGAAGGGAGTACGGTTAAGAGTGACATCTCGGTTCTGTATGGGGTGTGTGAATTTAATGTTCTTTTTGTTTGAGGTAAAGGATCTGAGTGAGAAAGTCTTTGCGTGGTGATCAGGATGTCATCGGTGCTATCGTCATTCATCTGCAACTTATTGCATGTCATCAATGACCTCACATCGGAAATGCGTTTCTATGCCATGTATTAATTGGTAAATACTCCTAACATATCGGATCATACAGTGAGAGATGTATAAATGCAGTACCAGGCCCGCAGAACGTACAATCGCCGGAGACTTAAATATTCCTCAGGCAAAGATTTGCTATCATTATATGACATTTGTAAAAGTAAAACAATGCGGATGTTTCATCTGGTCATGATCAGCCTGTCAAGCTATTATACCTTGCGATTACAATATTAATAGAAGATCCTGGATAGACCCTTAATGTTACCGAAGCAAGAAAATGATCTAAAGAAGAACAAAAGCTACGAGATAAAATTGATAAGAGAACCGCGCTGTTCGTGAAATACAGGTGTATGTGTGTGGTCGTTGACACAATTTGCGGAAACGTCGCGGTAGCTACCGTTAGCGTTGGTGTAACAATAATCACGACTGCGGCAACTATTATTGGTACACTAATCGGAATTGTTGTTGAAGCCATATAAATATTACGCGTCCTAACTAGCAGCACTGATAAAATAATGTCGTCATGGCTACATTCGCGAATACGTGTTAATTCAGAACTTCTCCTGACGGCAGAAAGCAGTCTCACTGCAACTAACAAACTCCACTCGATGACTGTTGAAGATACAATAATTAGCATAGCTGAATGAGGCACCATTTGGCTGAAACGGAAATCCGCCGGCAACTCCGAGCACAGATACGGAATATGAGCATTCGTGGCTCTGGTTTACAGTCAGTGAAAATCAAATAAATGTTTGACAGTGTACTTAGTAGTATGATAATAACCATTTTGTTGATTATCGGATACAGGGACTGCAATTACTAGTATGCTTGCCTCGCTGTCGATGTTAACAAAACAGTCATCTTCTACACGTTTTTCGTCTTGATGCTCAGTGGATCGTCTGAAATATACCACTAGACTCCATTGCCGAAATATGCTTTTCTGGTTTATTCAAATAAGCTAATAGGGTCTGTCTGATTAACTCGCTCGAAATCATAATACAAAAAGAAAGAAAAGATTAATAACTACGTAATGAATGAAAGACTATTTCTTAAAAATCTAGTTACATATAAAATGTTATATAAAAAACGCTATGCGAACTGTATGCATTTTGTTTTCAGTTCATATTTCATTGAACATAACAAAAAAAACTGGTCAATACTTGACATAATAAATTAAATTCTGTAAAAAGGCCCCATGAAAATATATTAATTCCGACTGCTCTTTTCATGCACGAGGACACTCAAAATAGTTTGTGATGTCCGTAATTTGCAGGCATACAATCAGAAAATAGCCAGCATCTTCCTAGCATCTTGGCACAAACCGACCCTTTGCATGCAACCTCTTTAGGATAAACAAAGCAATTTAAAGAAAACATAATTCATGATGGATTAATACATAAATGAATAAACTGCAAAATCATTCTTCTGTGTTTAGTTTGTTTACCTATATTTCTCAATGTCGAAATTTGGAAGTAGCGCCAACTTCGGTAAGATATAAAGTTCATGTATGTATGTATGTATGTACGTACGTACGTACGTACGTATGTATGTATGTATGCATGTATGCATGTTTGTAGGGTTGCTATTTTGATCCTAATGTTTGGCGAAGTCTAACGTGTCATGTACAACGAGATATCAATATCTGTGTAAAATTGATCAAGGAATTTATTGTAACGAGAATAGTTTAGATGACGCTGTGAAGTGCATTCGTATAGCGGAGTGTAACGCAAGGAGCATACGAAGTAGGGAACCAGACTACAGCTATGGACGTTGGGAGGGAAAAATATATGCAGGTACCAGCCTGTTGATAAATTTACCTCCTCTTTCGTTTTAGATATTTTAACCGAATTCATAAAAATGGCATTTATTTTGTGACATTTTATTATGGATGTGTGTCAAAGGTTTGCATTAGTTTCTTTAAGATTGCTTACCTACCACGTGATAACGAAAGCTATATTTTCCAAAATTTGATTCGATCTTTCCAGAAAATCTATATTTAGCGATATTGTGTACCTTATACATACACATGATGACGACTCTCCAAACTTAATGGTTCGCAATTGTATGACCGTCATTCATAGTGACGAGTAATCGCATTTTAAACATTGATTTGTCATCAGTGATCTATGGCTGGATAGGTTATACAATATCAAAATATCAGTGACTCACACAATGACTTATTTCGGTATTTACCAGATTCGTATGGTTCAATACGTTGTAATAAATAAATAATGCAAGCACATCCAACATTATATTTACAGCTTTTTTTGGTATCAAACTGAAATATTTCAATTTCACACATAAAGCAATATAATTAATAATTATAGAAATGCAGTATGCATTAATGCTAACATGTAAATAAATTTTAAAATGTTAATTCAGATCACAAAATTAAAATATTTAATGAAATGTTTTTATTATATTTTTAGGAATTAGTTAGAACTTCTTTGTTTAGTGGTGTGGGTTAAAAGAGATATCTACTCTAACAGATAAAGTTCCGCTCCCGTTATAGGAGTGCACACATTTCTTTCCAATTTAAATTTCCACGCTAACCTCCAATCAGTAAAATTTACCAAATGTAGGCACTGACAGGACATCGTTTAGTTTATTATGCATAAATGATGGACGCGGTGACCTATTTGCGAAGTCAAGCTTAAGTACATTCAGGGTGGACTCTATGAACCCTGCATCTCTACATAACCACAAACAATGAATTAATTATTAACTGAAAGTCTATGTTGTATTCATATTTGTATGTGTCTTGATTTATGTTTCTGTAACTAGTACAAGAGAAATATCAGCAAGCAAACAAGCGTGTGTGTGCGTGTGCGTGTGTGTGTGTGTGTGTGTGTGTGTGTGATATTAGAAGTTACCTGGCCAAATTATTCAAAATCTGAACTTCGCTGACGTTTGAATCATTTTGGGAAAATGAAGTTTCTTTCTTCATATCTTTTGTTCTCCACAATTTTGCTGTAATCAGTATAAGACTCGGAAAAAAAATGTGACAAAATTTAGTTTATTATATGCTCATTTTACTCTGTTAACGTCATACTGTCAGAATCATTTAATATGTTTCCATACTGCACAGCTTCATACTGCACGACACGTGTGTCTAAAAATAGTATCGTGTGTTATAAACTACTTTTGATTGTACGCTCGTGTAGCACACGCAGTAGCTTTTAATTTATTAGATTGGTTTGTGGATGAAATAAGGAAACTGTTTGTCCATTTGAAGGTAGAGATGTCAACACTGACGATGTGGTTGAGCTTACTGAGCCACAAAAGAAATCTTCAAGCGTGGCAGCGAATGAACCACAACAAACGTGAGGCACGCAGTATTGCAAATACCATTCTGGTCATTTTAACAGTTATTTAGTAGAAATGTTCATTCGCAAATCGAATGGTTCAGACTATGACCTGTCCTCTTAAGGGTCTATACAAAATAGCATAGAAAAGCATATTACCGTCAAGGGCATTCCAGTCTGCCTCAGAAACATTCCATTTCACAAGAAGATCAAAACACCAAATTCGACAAAAATGCAACTGAAGAAAGCAGGTTCTGGTAAAAAAAAAAATTAAAAAAAATAAAAAAGCCTCAGAGCCATAAAGCAAAGACGACAAAGTCTAATTTCCACTGGCTAAATGGACTGTCACACCGCAGCTGCTATGCAATTGTCGACATTTAACATTTTGGATACAATGTTTGGATTTATAATAGTGATAGAAGTCATGCAAGTCATATAAATAGCTGGAGTCTTTCAAACAAACAGCATGCAGGTAACACGGCATGAACACGAGTCTTCTTTAGTTGGTAATAACAATAGTAATAAATATGCTGAACGTTTTCATCTTTACTTTTCTTCAAGTGTACTTTCTTAGTTATTTTTGCAAATCCTCATTACACGGGCTCCAAAAGACGATCCACCGCACACAGTTGTACTGTAATTTTGACTATGTCTCTAACATAAATCTGTAACCTTCCGGCGCTCAGAACTATATAAATGTGATATTCCATAGCAAACAATATTAATCCTACGTAGTTCTGAGAATTTCAATTAAAATAATTCACTTCTTCCCCACATTATGATTCCAGACAAGCAATAACAGAATAGAAACACAGTTGCATCAAGGCCAGCCCTTCACTGCTCCAATCACATGTACAATTTACGGAATTGTACCCGCAAATAAAATCGATTCCATGACAAATACTAAAGCAGAATTGAGTTGGATAGACAGGGAAAAAAAATTCATCCATTCCAGACCAACTGGAAAAGTTGTTTCAATCTGCATTCACTCCCAATATGACTCTATATTTCAATTTTAAGTAGACCACAATGAATGGCTATGTGCGCGACCAAACTCGCTGGGCGCTTCTATGTGCGTATTAAGATTGTTAGTGTGTATTGTTGAACGTATAGTTGTGTGATTACTTTGGAATCCAAGATAGATTCAATTACTTTGTTTCTTGTAGTGTGTTCTGTTTATTATTCAGCCTTCAGTTGACAAGCAAATGAGTATATCATAAAAGGGTTACTTCATTGTATCGCAAACTATCACCTCGTTTGTATCGCAAAATAGCACCTCGTTTCTTCTGATTAATACTGTACTCCTAAAGTCGTGCAGGATTGCTCAGAAGAAAAAAAAAGCAACTGATTCGTATGTTCCTATACAAATGCAGTGATCTATAAATATAGTTGATACTGAGGTAATGAAATATATGGGGGAGACAAATCACATGTACACAGGGGCGATATCAATTATGGAACTGCATTCTTTGTCCATTCAGGAATATATATGTGTTTCTATATGTTATTGATAACTTTATTTCCATATCTTGGCCTATTTCCATTTCTCTCTCTCTCTCTCTCTCTCTCTCTCTCTCTCTCTCTCTCGTTGAACAAATCTTAAAACGTCAATACTGTTTAGTTCTAGTAAACATTGATGTAATCAATGAGAAGGGGCCATCAAGAATGCCTAAAAATGAACACTAAACAACATAAATTAGGCTTTGCTTACAGCTGCAGATATGAGAAAGATCCAATTCTTACACATATTTGATTCATACTTCGCGTACTTGATACCACACAGTACTATGTACTTGCTATTGAGTGCAACTATTTTCGGAAAAGACTGTGCAGCATTGCACAATGTAATCGTGATCTGATTTAAATGGCGGAAGGACTGGGTGACGATAATGGTGACCTTAAAGAACGGACTCAAAGCGTAAGTAAAGGAATTCTCGCAACTTGGTGGAAATTAAACGAGTCAAAGCATAAAAATCACCTAAATGTGAGAGTGGCGAGGGATATTCGCAAACACTGGGTTATGATTTTGGACCTCTATAGTCTAATGTCGCCCCTAAGGACGAGTGTTTACATGCAGATGCTGTTTGTACTGAATCCATGTGCATTATTTAACATACAATGAACATGTCCATCGATGTCACTGTTGTGAGAAGTGGTGTTTTTTGTGCTTAAAATGCTCAAATTATGTTTCTTAGATATTTGATTTTAAAACAAATATTTTGCTCTGAAAAAAGGTGATGGCCATACATCTCTGACCCCACCCCCAATCTGACACTGCTCACGTGTCTAGCCATTTATTGGTCTCTTTATCTAAATCTGTTGCATATATATATATATATATATATATATATATATATATATATATATATATATATATATATATATATATATATATATACATATATATATATATATATATAGAGAGAGAGAGAGAGAGAGAGAGAGACAGACAGACAGACAGACAGACAGACAGACAGAGACAGAGAGAGACATACAGAGAGAGAGACATACAGAGAGACATACAGAGAGACAGACCGAGAGAGAATAAGAAGAAGAGAGAGAGAGAGAGGCAGAGACAGAGAGAGACAGAGAGAAATTGACAGAAAGAGAAGGCGACATTCTAGATAAAGGCTTAATACCATAATACCAGGAAGATAATTTTTTTTTAAAAAGTGCATGATAAGAATAAAGGAAGACCGAATGAATCAGTGTAAGTGCTATGCATTATATTCAAACTACTTACCAGTATTAAAATGTATCTCCTTATCTAAATTTAGCCTTCTACTAACCCGTATGTAAGTTGAAGATACGACGTGCATGTGTACAGTTCTACGCAGAATTACATGTGAGAATTCTTTGTGTAGTTGTCCTACTTGTTATATATGCATATATAAAACACACACACACATGTATACGCGCATGTACTGTTCATCTGGCATACGTTCCATACCACACACACACAGATAGATAGATAGATAGATAGATAGATAGATAGATAGATAGATACATAGATAGATAGATAGATAGATAGATAGATAGATAGATAGATAGATAGATAGATAGATAGATAGATAGAAACTGATCGTAGCAGGAATGAGGGAATGAACGTAATAATATCTTTGGAATCTGTGAGGTCATTTTTGTTTGTTGTGTGTGTGTGTTTTTTTTTAATCCCCCAAGTGGTGTTCGTAAGTGAGGATGCTGATCAGTTTGTATGTAGGTTTATCCTGAGACAGAGACACAGACAGACAGACAGATATGCATTCAGGCATTTTAATATTCTTAATGGGGTTTTTCTTCAACCCTTGTTATAGATTTAAGCAATGACAATAAAAACAACAATGCCTACAAAAAAGAAATCAGCATAAAATGAAATACACAATATGTCTTTATTATAGTCAAGGTATTTACCGTATATCTGCCGACTCGCGTGGCTTTTTCTACTTTTCATCACTGGTATCGTATAAAATGTTCATGTCAGGTTTACACGACTCTGGTTCTCGTAGTTTTCTTTGAGTATGTTGAGGTTCAAGGTCATTCGAATCGTATTATTTTTTTCTCTCTGATTCTAAAAATGTCCACATATTTTTCCCCATAAGAGAAAGAAAACAGGGAAAACGGGAATATGAAATCGTGTAACGAATTTATGCATTCAAAAATGTAGATTCAACAGTCCATATGGATATGTTTTTCGTTATATTCCTATTTTATTAGAAAGTAAACGCTATGGGCAAATCACAATGTTATATACCCATTATTAAAGAGACACTTCCAAGACACACTTTACTAATTGTATGGAAAAATGGGAGCCAGTCTGGAAATGGGGGAAGATAAAATATAATATATATATATGGGTTTGGCTGACCAGGACTGGTTAATAATAAAAGATAGATTTTAGTAAAAATTGCAAAAATGGAAAAAAAGCTTTTGAGAGCTTACCCTAGAGATATTGTTTTGTTTTTTTTTTTTTTTGTTTTTTTTTATGGAATTTCAGTCTTTTAACAGTCTTGAGTTTGGAACATTCATTACTGAAATTAGCACCTGACCCATTTGGTGCGGAAATGAAAGCACATATTTCATATTCATGTAGGACCAGAAAATGCAGCGGCTCATATACTTTTTCTCTACATAGAAGCTGTTATCTAGGATGCATCTATACTTATAAATATAGGTTTGATCATTAGCTCTCACAAATTTAAAGTTATTGAATTTTTAACATCTCGGTGTTTGCATAGGTTTACTATGGGAACTGAATTAGTACCGTCAGACCTCCAATGCAATAAACTGACAACGAACAGTGTGAAACTAGTATGTAACTAGCCTGAGCGAATTCGACTCTTTAATGAGTCTTTTTTAAAGGCCATAACAAAACATAGACAAGACAAACAAATAAAACAGAAAAACGGTTATGTTTGCAAAACTTTACATGGCTGTTTCTACAGGAATTAAACCTTTAACTTTATTATGTTTCAACTAGTTTATTTCAACTTGTTGCTGATGCTGGAAAATATTTGTATTGACCTAGAAATTGATGAGCCAAGTTGAAATAAACTAGTTGAAACATAATCAAATTCCTGTAGAAACTGCCGTGTAAAGTTTGACTCGATGCAATCTTCCATCCCTTGCACAACGACATTAATAATTAAGAACTTTTAAATCCGGGGCATGACTTACACTATTGGAATACATTTGGGAAGCTTAATTTCAGTCTTTCATCGGAACCTCCCCTCATCGGACAAAATAGGTTGTTTAGAACTGCTTCACGGTCAGCAACATTTTAATTAGGCCGAAGTTCATCGGGACTGCAAAGATGTTGAATTGATTCAATGAATATTATTCTTAGTTTCAAAATGAGAACAATTTCAGTACAGTACGCACTGGATTTCAAAACGAAAAATATGAACCTACAATATCTTAATCTCCCTTCACTTGGCACTAGGCACACAGAATAAACTACTGACCATTTAATTTTCGGCGGTGGGGGATGTTGAGAAAGTAACTATATTCCAACATTCCGACCTCTAAAAAAAGTTAGTTTATGTCCCTTTTAAAGAAAAAGGACCTATCATATCAATGATATTAGTTTAAGAAAAAATAATAGTCCGGAAGTGAAAGAAAAATAATATCCTGGCACGAAAGAAAATCCTAGTCGCCCCCAGGAAATTAAATCGTCGGTACATATAGTCGTTTATAACAAGTTGTCAGCTCCTTTTTGTTCAGGATGGATACATACAAGCTAGATAGTTTAATTGTCAATACCCCTTAAAATGTTTTCACTAGACTCCAAACAACATCTCTTTGAAAAGGACTTAATCAAATGCAACACTCGATGAGACGACACGAGCATTTCTTTGAAAAGGACTTAACTGTAACACTCGATGAGATGACACGATCATCGATTGCGAGGATTTTTTATGTAGCGATTGAGGTGCAGTATTCACACTTGATCTACCGCTTGTCTAGGTATTAAGGCAGTACAAGGCACATATTGATATGTATATTCAATTTAAATTGTGACTGACCTTTGTCTGTGACTGAGGGTAGAATAATTATGCTCTATTTGATTTTTGTCATGTATGTAAGTTATAAATTCGTTTTTATTGATATCTGAGTTCAAATGTCGACTCAAAAGCGAACGCTTGTGTAAGGTTTCTCTTTTGCAAAACATAGAATGTTCTGGAAAGAAACTGTGACCTTAATCATGGTCAGTTTATTGTGACTTACGTTCTTTTATAAACTTGAGGTAAACACAATTGTCTAAGCTTGTTTCTAATATCAGTCTTTAAAGATCTATAATCAGACTTTTTCTTGCGTTTAGGTATAATTTGAGAGGAATCATTTGTTTAAAAATTATTTGTTAGAATAATAAAGTGCTCATTGACATTTTGGTCAAAAATGCTACTTCGGAATTATTGTGAATTCATTCAAAGACATTCTGGATTTTGTTATTGTGATACATCAACACCGTTGGTACATAAGCCTGTTCAAGATTATTGGTTCATTGTGATATTCAATATTAGAATTCATTCGGTATGCTCTATTTTTCTGGACTTATGATAGAACATTTAGGAATGTTTGGGGTTTAAATTTTCCCTTTGTAACTTAGAAAAATAAATTTATTTGTTGATTTTACGAAACTTGTTGTGTTCGCTTCGTTATGTTACTTAGTTTAGGGCCATATGGTCGTGACGCTATCATTGTCAGAGTTGACGGTAATATACTTTATTTCATTTCATTAATAATTTTCTTTCTTCTGACACGGTACTCTTTATACTCGCTTATGGGGCCCGGAGTGGCCGAGTGGTCTAAAGCGCTCTCCGTTACGGATCACTGCCATCTCACCTCTGTCTGCGTGGGTTCGAGTCTAGGATTCTGCCAATGTGGGTATGTGAGAAAGCTTGTCAGTAGCTTCTCGTGGGTCGGTGGTTCTTTCCGGGGTTTTCCCGGGTTCTTTCTCCACCATTAATACTGGCCGCCATGCATAGCCTATCGTGTGCTGAGAAATGGCATTAAACGCCACAACAACAAATATACTCGCTTATAAGTCAGGTGGAACGGTATACTCCACGAGCCCGATTCGCTGTCGTATACTCGGCCGGCAGTTCTGGTTCGATGCACTTTGCTTGGAGTAATTAGTAGAAAAGACATAGACAATGATCTGGTAATGCATTATGAGACAAAAGATCGGGTCTATATTGTTTACAGCTGGAATCGACTCAAAAGCGAGTGCATGTATATGGTTTCACTTTACTAATACTAATACTACAGGAGCAACATTAGTTATTGTGATAGTTATCTAATTTCTTTATATTCATAACCATTCATTTTCAGTAATCAGTAGCGTAATAGCTTAGAAGTTTCAGGTGGATCATATCCATATAAAATATGTGTAAATATATCATTTGTAATGTTTTACCACCATTGGCTGCCCCAGTGTAAAATATCGTTATAAACTGTCACAATGCAGACATCGTAGCAATATGACTGAAAAATTGTTAAAGCACGTTAAAAATCCAAACTACACACACACACACACACACAAACACACACACACATCTACCTTATCGTTATTATTACTCCGTCTCTTGAATTATGAAATTCATATATTTTTTCCAGAGCCAAAACAAGCTAAGGATTCTACTAGCTTTTATTAATATTTTTTTTATCGCCATTTGAGTCGACTTCGTTGTAATGGTAAAGATAGAGGTAGACATCCTAAGGCTATTACAAATCGATGCAATTAATTATGAAATTTTTCCTTAATTATCTGCTACTTCCGATTCGCACCCTTGTTATAACGCCAGTTTTATATTTGGGCAAATGTAAACCTTATATCGAGTGCAGAATGCTAATTACAGTGAAAGATGAGGGAAAGATTGTAACATTTGGTGACATTTTATAACATTGGTGAAATTTATTAACAATCTGGTCAACAAACTATTGACATGTACAAAATTTGTACTGGGTAAACATGAGACTAATACAAGGAAAGATAACACTATCGTTATAAATTTATTGTACAACCAAGATAACAGAGGCCCTAGAAAGGGAAATTTGTATTCGTATTTTTGAGGGGAAAAAACGACAACCGCAAGAAGGGTTCGTGTTAAAAAGACCAGCTGGAGTAAAGTAACAAATGTTTGACAAGTCATCAAGTAAATGTATTTTTGTTTTAAATTCATAAATGAACTTCTTGGGAATAAGAAGCGAACACATGTTAGATAAATAGAAGTTTGGGAATACAATTTAAAACCTGTTTCAGATACTTAAAGCAATGAATGAAACATATACTGAATCCGCATAATGCGTACAAAGCAGATTTCTCAATTTGTGGAAAATCCGACCATGATTATCTCTGTATTTGTTTTCTTTTTATTTGTTGTCTGATTAATGGTTTTCGGGGGGGGGGGGGCTTAATTTGTTTTGCTTTGTTTTAGAGTTTTTTGTGGTTTTTATTTTTGAGGTACTGCTAACGAACTTCTCATTCAAAACGCAGAGGAGGAGGATAAAATGGGTGGTATACAAGATATTTTCAGTGACTTTAGTAAGTTGGGGGGAGGGGTACGATGGTGGCTTATAGAATATAATGCCAGTGAATTTAGCAAGTTAAATGGCTTCTCGCAGAAATTAAAAGCTACGGAATAATCAACGATCGGTGAAGAGTAATGATGGTGTACGAATAAATAATCCTTTACAGTTATCATACGTACGAGACATGGCCTCGTATTCTCATTACTTCGTGGAGAAGAACAAACTCGAGCTCAAGCTAAAAAGCCCAAAGTCAAATGATACTTCACTACAATATGGTATGTGAAATTTATCAAATGATGAAGTGTACTCGAGCGAAGAAAATTCTGAAACTTGTATTATTCATACTTCCTTATACATGAGACAGAAATTCGTACTCCACACGTTTGAGAATATTGTACTTGGCTTGAGGTAAGGTGAGAGGCAGCATGTTTAGTACATATTTAGCTAATTTCATAAAATCTAATGGATTGATTGGTTGGGTGTTTGGTTGGTTTAGTTAGTTGTTTTTTTTTGTTGTTGGTTTAGGGGGTTGTTTTTTAGTTACTTAGCTAGTCAGTTTAATGATATTTGATTGGTTGGTTGGTTTAGTAAGTTGCTTTTTTTGTTAATTGGCTAGTTGGTTTAATGATGTTTGATTGGTTGGTTGGCTTAGTTATTTTTGTATTTTTTTTAATTTTTTTTTTTTGTTACTTGGCTAGTTGGTTTAATGATACATCAAAGATATTGTTCCATTCATAGGTCCGCATGTTAAGGGAATTATGCAAAGGTCGTCTAACCGAAGAAGAGGTAAGCAGGATTTTGGAACACCATGACTGGGACTTAAACAGAACCACCACAGCAATTCTCAGCAGTAAGTGTATACAGTTAAGTTTCATTTTTTGAAATTGAGGGATCTATGCCGTTTTCAAAATTTCAAACCTGCTAGCTTCCACAAATTGCGAAAGAAAGCGAATCGCTAGAATAAAGTGTAGCACGATAAATCAAGCTAACTTGTTGATTCCTCATGGAAGGGGAATCGCACAGTAGTAGAAATAGCCAAGCTATTCTTTAAGAAAACCTTTCAAGAGCTTACGTTTCATCTCATAGAACCAGAATTCTATTTTAGACAACGAAAGTTACGCTTCAAGAGTAAGGAAACAATCACAGTAACGTGACATACGAAAATCGTCAGAAAATTCTTCTTTGCCATTCATAATTTTGTGAAATGTCGCGGGAAGGGTAGTGTTTTTTTTTTGTAATTTATTGACCTTTTCTTTTTCAATCTAATGTGTAAATCCTGATGTTGTTACGAGCTCTATTAATTTTGTTATCATTTCAGCAGGTGTGTGTATGAGTGGGGGTGGATGGGTGGGTGGAGTAATGTATTTTGAAACAACATTTACCCATTTTATTTACTACTACTACTACTACTACAACTAATAATAATAATAATAATAATAATAATAATAATAATAATAGTAATATAATAATTAATCACAACCCTCTTTAGGAAAGTAGAGGGCTACCCAAATGCGATTTTTTTGTTTCAAACAAATAGTTGTAATCCATGAACGATTGCAATTCGTCTTGTACGTGGGGCATATCGGCAAATAAAGATTGGGAAGCAACTGTGGGGTTTGGTGTTCTTGCAAACGATGGAATTCCATCCGTCGTTTGTATGGCATTAAAGCCAGGTTTCCTCCTTCCATCAGTTTCCAAAGGTCACGTCTGAGATTTTAGGACCCAAAAGGCCACTTTCATCATCTTGGTCCCTTTTTATCTTGCTTTCATGAGGCCTCGCATCATTGTTCACAATATTTCTTTCAGCAAGGGTCCTAACAACATGGGCAAAATTCCTCCGCGTTGTACCAACGTCTTTTTTCTTTTGACGAATGGGTATTTTCATTTTGACCGTTTGGCCAAGAACGTTTCGATGCTTGGCTAAGCCGTCATTCTGACGTATAAACAAAGGTATCGTTCCTTTCAATATATTCAGGCAACATTCACACACGGTATCGACAACGTCTTTGGAGGCTATTTGAATGAGTTGTTTTCGCATAAGTCAAGGAGCTTTGGACAGGACAGACAACATGTTCCAATGTCTGGCTAAACAAAGAGAGAGTCATTTCTTTTTGGGGGGGTTCGTTTGGCTTTTGTGTGAGTCGCTTTTGTCTTGGGGAAAACTTTGGGGACATAAAGATCCTATTTTAAGAGGGAGCGAATGATGACACCTCCTAGAGAACCGCTACCTCCAGGTTTCAAAACATTTTGCTTTTTATTTTGAATATCAATGAGGGAATCAGCCAGCTGCGTCAAGGCTATTTTGTTTCTGCCAAAAAAGCGTTTGGTTTGATGAATATTGTGAATGATGCCTTGCAGTAATTGACGTGCTGTCATCGTAAACCATCGTAAAACGTCTTTGAGACTGGCTTCTAAGACAAGAGTACGTATTTGTGGATTTGTGTTCGCGGCTGATGCTGGACAAGGCACGAATCAAGTTCATGGGAAGATGAGACTGAAGGGACGAGATGCTGACGCTGTGTGACACAGACCCAAAGTGACAGAGGTTTTATAGATTTTTTTGGTTAAGTCGACGACGAGGACGTGTAAACAACAGGCCCTACGTCTTGGCACCAATGGTGATAGATACGGGTTCGAAATCTCAAATAATCGGGGGCATGGGGTTTCAAATCCACGAGTAAAGATGCGTGTGGGGTTTGAGTGGTATCGTCGTACGGATGAGTCATGAACCGTTGGCGGTACACTAAGGAACATGCTTTGGCAAAGGTACAGTTTTCATTCAAAGAATCAATCCCTCCGTGTTCCATGAACAGTTCTCAAAATTTTCCACAGCAACGCAGTAAAATATCCTCGTCGGAACGACAATACTGAAGGTCGAAGGGGTTCGAGGCGTGAGTATGGTGTAAAGCGTAAAAAGCTTCTCGTTCGGTACGGTAAGATCCTTTGGGCGAATCGGCTAGCGTGTTCGGTCCCCGAAATGTTTTGTCACATCCTCCTTGAATCTTGCTGCAGTGATGGTAATGACTAAGATAGACTTCAGGATGCACGTATCGCACGCTCGATGAGCCACGCAGAAATTAGGAATGTGAATGCCGGTCTCTTGCATGCATTTGAAATCGAAAAAGATGAAGTTGCTTTTCTTCTGGTCATATTCCACCTCTTGATGTATGGAATGGTATTTTTTAATGTAACATTTGTGTTCCATGTCCCCGATTTGGTGACAAATGTGACATTGTTTCTTTCGTGGACATACGTGTGCCTTTGCATTATTGGTATGTATGCCTTGTCTACAAGTAGGGCGCAATCTCAGGAGTTGGCAAGCACATTTCTGCTGTAAACTTTGCGTTTCTAGATGTTGTTGGTAACAGACAGGGTTGACAAAAGGGCGCTGACAAGCAGGACAATGCACTCATTATTGTTCTTTGTCCAGACAGGGTTTAGGGGCCAAACATTCCTCACATTTCGATCTGCTTGTGGTGTTCTCGATTGTTATACCAATAGTCACATTTCTGACAATAATAACCGTATTACAGGAAGGAGTGATACTGGGAATGACATCGAAATGTTCATCGTGATGATAGATGTGAACGTATTTTACGTATGTGAAATATTTGCCTCGAAACAACAAAAGTCAGCGCACTTCTTGAGGGTGTACTTTCAAGGTGTAGCGTGGAGCCAAGACGTCTTGCACTTTTTGCATTTCAGGAATGCCACAGGGTGGGTCTTTGGATAGCCCCGCTTGCTGTAAAAGGAGTTCTGTTTTTCTTTGTTGTTAGGCTCGGTTCGATTTTTGGATGTTCGCCCATGACCGTTTCCATTATGCCGTGTCATTCGGCAACGATGGCACGGGATGAACACATCTAGTCTTGAGTGTTGTTAATTGAACGAGGCTCTTTTGGTGCTGCGAAGATCGTCCACCAATAACACTTTTTTGTGTAGTCCGGCCCCTTTGGGCAGAAACACTTGAGTCATGAACAGTGTCGCTTTTCCATCGTTGATGTATGTGAAACCTGTCCTTGGATTGTTGCACGTGTTGAATCTTGTCGATGACTTTAGAAGGTGTCAGTTCTGCTGAGCTGCTAAGCTCGACCCAAACAGAGGACTTCAAACTGTCGTGATGAATGGAAAGCCTCAAGCGATCGTTTTCTTTGGCCTCACATTGTCGTTTAATTGTGCTTAACAAAGAACCCCACACCTCGGTGATGAACCCCTCTGCTTTCTCAAATAGTACTTTGGATTTGAAATTTTTAAACTTAATGTGTACGTGTAAGCCGTAGTTCTAAATTATTTAGAGGAGCGTTTTTCCGTCTCTCAAACGTGATACTACTTTTGAGGTTATACTGGCGGCAGTGGTGAACTTCGATTGAGTGCAACTCTCTGGGTCTGGATTCTGGCTCACTCATGTCATCTTTAAAATCACTGTCGTGAGACAAAAACTCACGTTTATGTCGTATACTTTCTTCTTCTTTCTCCAAGAAATGATGCGATCGTTTAATCGTGACTGCAAAAAGTTAAAATGACTACATTTTGAACGCCATGGATCGATATATATACCTTCCCTTCCAGTATTCGTTTCACTGTCAAACCGTCCAGAACGATGGAAGAGCCCACACATATTGAACTTATGATCAGAGCTTTGCGAAGTGTCATGCGAAAGTTTTTTTCAGACAAGCCGACGTACTACTCTCCCTCTTTTCGAGATAAAAGTCAAGATACTTGATATCTCTGTAAGACGAAAGGGCATTGGGCTACAGAGTGTCCAGACTGTCAAAAAGGCAACACTGGTGTCAGAAGAGACAAAAGTCAAAATACCTGTTATCATTGTCAAGAGAACGGACATTGATCTTCAGAATGCCTTTAAAAAAAAAACAGGAGGAAGAGAGTGGTTCCGAACAGGGACAAGTGGTACCCGCCCAAAAGGAAGAACCCAGACATATCTAGAAAGAGAAAAAAGAAAGGAAAGAACACGAGGAAAAAGTGAGGAATAAGAGGAAAAACGGGTGAAAGTGAAGACACTAAAATTAAGAGTGAGTGAACAAATACACAGAAGAAGTCATGAACTTTTGAAAGTGTTTTGTTGTGAATTGGATTGTAAAATTTGTACAAGAATAGACCAGGCAGAATATTTAGGTATCTCTTGGTTTTGATGTTTTAGAATATGGACCTACACTCACGCATTCACACACTTACATCATAGAGAAGAAAAAGAGATTTTGAGTTTTAATTGATTTTGGCAAAATGAATACTACCTCTTTTCGAGTAAATTGAGTGGACCTGAAAAGGACCGTTCTGCATTTGTTTTTTTTAAAAAAAAACAATCTCGGGAATGGGGTATAATCAGCTTTAATTGCCTAAAGCCTTTGCCACGGCCAAGGCCTACTTCTGGATTGGCTCCTGTCAATGATTTGATAGAAATCACTAGGGGTGGTATCTCAGGCGTAATAACAGGGTCGGATTCTTTGGCTCGGTAAGGTCTTTTTCTCTTGGGTCGTAATATAGAAGTCTGATACATGTTTCAGACTCCTTAACTCTGCCAAAATATCTAATGGTACCGCTACCGTTTGACTTTCACTGTCCTCTCTCACTCTTAGACCCTGTTTGTTCTCTGCAGATTCTTCCTGTTGTTTCCTTCTTGTTTCTTCTTCTTCTCGCTGTTGCTGCTGAATGAAAAAAGCTTGTTCTGCTTCTTTCTGCTGTTGTGAAATTCTCTCAAATTCTTCTTTCTGTCTTTGTTTAAAATCCTCGACTTGTGGTATAGAAGGAGAAGGTGGAGATGGTACTTGTACTGAAAAAAATTCTTGGGAAGAAGAAAGAAAATCGACTAAATTCCGATTAAAATCGGTCTCTTTTGGAAGTAAGACTGTGTTGACTTTGGTAGCCACTGCTATACCATCGCTTCTCGTCGTCACTGCCGGTGCACCCCAATTCTTCGTCTTCTTAGTTTCCATTATGTTTGAAAACTTTGTCGCATGGATTCAATGAGTACATACGCTAGCGAATCTATATAGGGAATGTAACGTCACAGGTCGCTCTCTTCGGATTAGAAGACAGACTCCACACTGCGGCTGAATTTTGTAGCGCGTGTCAGGATTGGTGATAGACCTCAAGCCGTTTCGATCCGCTCTTCCACTATAAATAGTCGCAGTTCACTGCATTCCCTTCACCTGTTCTCAAAAGATGTGGACTAAAGTTAAATCATCTACCCTCGTATTGTCGATGCTGTTTCGCACGGACTTAGCCATGTATGTCAAGTCATGACTTACCCATGTATGTAAAATCATCATGGACAATTATCCAGATCACCGATACGAGCTTTTGGAAAAGAAGAATGTATGTATAGATGCAAGGCTGTTTGAAGGGAGTTCTCATCTACGGTTCAGAAGTCAGACGAAATTTGAGGAAGAGAAGAAGACGTATGAGATGCCCTCTTTGTTAACGGAATGATGTTAACAAATAAAAACAAAGGCTCTTTTCAGGGCCACTCATATGCCTCGAAAGTCTATTTATTCTCTTTGCCCATATATGTGTTTCATGTTCATCAATCTCTATCTGTATGTTGCATGTGTTATAAATGTCTATAGACTGCCAAGTGTTCTAGGTTTTGTCCCCGCTCTTTGGTTCAAATTAAGGTCAGCCACTTCCAACATTGTTGCAACATTGTTACTAATCTTCAGTACCGTGACGTCACCTCATCTGTTCCATTCCTATTGTCTCTATATTAATGGTAAGTCCCATTGTCTCCAAAAGGTCCCACGACCTTTTTGACTGGGATTTCCATTGTCCCTATAAATTTTGTCCCCAAAGGGTCTCACGACCTTTTTGACTGGGATTGTCACTGTCCCCAATGGGTCCGACTATACTATTACTAACAGGCACATTTGTGCCTCGTGTGGGAAGATTGTATTAAATATCATGGATTTTTATACGGCAAAACGAGAAAATCTGCAGTCCTGGTGGAAATATTACGTGTGTGGAAATTGTGTCAACAGAGACAGAAAGAGTGCCACATTATCACTTAATCTGCATTATCGTTAAACGAGCATTAGATTTACCTTTTCACCTCGTTTCGTCATCGTCTTCTGCGTAATAATAAACAGTGACAAATGAAAGTACGTCATTATCTTGTAGTATAGATTTTCTTCATTTGGGGTCAAATGGAAAAGAAAGCAGGAGAATATTTCACTGCAATTTTGAAACTGGACCAATGTTCTCATGACACGTAAATCGGTGCAATCGGAACATGGTTCAGGCCTGTCAATGAAAAATCATCAAAACAAACAGGAATGCCTCAGTATCATCCATTCCATATAGATGTTCTTTGTTTACCAAATGATTTTGTGTGCATACCTCATTCGATAACAAAGTTCATTACGGCGATTCGACTGACACGATGAGACTGTTCTGGGCCGAAACATTCCCAAGGTTGTTTTGTTTGTTTGTTTGTTTTTGTTTTGTTTTTGTTTTTTTGTTTTTTTGCTTGGGGGGGGGGGGACCAAGCACGAACTTAACAAGAAACTTTCTTTAAATGTATTTTTGTAAAACCTTACATACGTGTGTCATAACGTTTTTGAGATGGTTATTTTGTATGAAGCATCATTTAATGTGTGACTGAGTTCGCCGCCATTTTTGACGATTTTCCCTTTGTTGAGTCTGTATCTCTCTATTTAATTATTTCTAAAATGAATTCTGCTAAACAAAAGAGCAGCAAGGTGACCCGACTAGAATCGGTGTTGGAAATCTGAGTCTTAAGAGATGAGTGAAAGTTGATTGTCTTCACCACGAGGCGCAAAAGGAATAAATGCTTTCTTGCTCATTTGATTCTTTCAGAGAAACTAATGCATCGTAAAAGATCAAGATGCATCATTGTTGTCGCTGTTGTTGTTGCTACTGATGGTGGTGGTGTTTAAACTTGGTAACGGGTCTACCCGGGGTTATTTATACATCTAGAGTTTGCAAATGCTTGCCACCAAGATGTAATTTGCGTATGAGGAGCATTGTGGTATATGAATGTATACGTTATAATTTAAATTTTGCATTCAGGTCTTGGAATTTCATTTACTAGGTCGACCTTTGTTCTGACGTTGATGCCATGAAACGCATGTGGCATTGAAGTGTATCACTTGTTGTAAACAACTTCACTTGTCATCTCTGTTGGACCATGAAACGTAAAATACAACCATAGGTCATCCCGGGCCATGTATTATGCTTGTTATTAGCTCTAATTCTGTTGAAAGGATTCTCATACTGCTTCACAGTTGGGTCAAGATAAATAAGAATTCGTGTGCAAGGAAAGTTATACATTTTTTGTTCTAAAACAGAGCGCTCATGTTTTGTTAACAGCTCTCACACATTTGATGAACATTTAGGTACAGTAAGTCGGAGTTTTTGATGTCTAATTTTTCATCTGAAGTTGTCAACTTGCATGCCATTCTCCTTGGGAGGGCCAATATGGGATAATGACATCCGTTGCACCGGAAGTGATCACTACACTGTCATTATTATTGTGAATATTGTTTAAGATGCTCCTTGTATATACCTTTTTCATGGTTTAAGATGGTCCTTGTATATACCTTTTTCATGGTTTAAGATGGTCCTTGTATATACCTTTTTCATGGCGAACCTGCAGCTGGCTGTTACAATCTGAGCCTACTCAAAGGACATGCACAATAAATGTGCCCAAAATCCACAAAAGTGTTGGAATATTGATCTCATATTTGCAGTTTGGGCCTTGTCGACAAAGTACATCAAGCAAGGAAAGATGGGCTGTTTATGCATATTCCTTTCATTTAGTCTCTTTCAGTCTGATGTATATTTTTTCAACTTTTGTTATGACTTCTTCACTACAAATTCCCTTTTCCGGAATTCAAGGATGTTGGATGTATCCTATCTTACACAGCTGATGTGGCATATTGATGTGGTATATTAATGTGGCATACTGATGTCTCATATTGCTTCAGCATTACTTACACTTACAGATTTGTCCATTTTCAGACACTGATAATCTAGAAGAGAAAATAAACATTCATGTTCCTCTCCTGGCTCTATGTCTGGGCGTGTGATATTTACGTACTCAAGTTTTCATACCAATCTGCCCCATGGCACACCATGTTTGAATATACCATCATTTTTTCCATATTATGCTAAGGACTAGTCGGCGAAGAAGACACCATTAGGCTTCAAACGTGAGTCCGAGTGCCTCCATAACACAAGACTTATGAATAAATGTCTTAACAGCTGAATTTCTAATTTGATAATTACTTTTTGTGCAAAGTCCGATACATGGCTATGTTAACCTATAACCGCTTGAAACTTAGTTGCAGTTACTTGTAGACCATGGGCGACGGTGGAATAACCTATTTTTCTGGACTCACCTTTCCTAAAATTGCAACAATTTTTAATCAAAGGCTTCAATCACATCTTGAACTGCATGTTCTTTTCTAGTGTGTGACATGTGCTTCAGATCTCTGTAAAAGAAAATATTGAGGATGAATGGACTCTGCAGATTGTATGTGTGTGTTTAATTATTTTTGTTCATGGGTTTCTTGACGTGTGCAAGTAAATGCACTAAGTCCAAAGACAACAGTCGTACGTTTTGGTGACAAAAAGCCACACCAGAAACAAAAGCCCAGACAAAACGAAAAACGTTGCTTCTGCACAGGAATGGTCTTAGCAAACGGGGGGTGGGGGTGGCATTGGATCATTTTGGCTGGACCCCCTGCGTTTACACGCGGTCTTCCCCGTGAGCATGACATTTCTAAATAAACATTTAAACAAGTTTTATATGATATTAAAGTTATAATTTTCTTCCATTGCTTTAAAAATTACTTTCTCTTTATCGATAAATTTTTTAAAATTACTAAAGCGCGGGTCCCTGTGATCGCTGGGCCCGATTTGGCCAAATCGGTCCAATCTGCCGAAGGCCGGTACTGCTTCTACAAACTATCACCAAATACCGCAATCATCCTGAAATCGGTTATATTAGCTTGAAGCTGCCACCTCCGGAAAAAATAGTAATACCCATTTCTCCATTCTGCTAAGCATTAAAGACATGATCATTTAAGCAAGACGGCAATGGCCTCCACGTTCAGCACAAACTCAACGAATGGCTGCATACCTTGTGACTTTAACTGAGTCAAAGGTGAGCGAGTAAGTTGTAGGATGGGTTGGCTTTGCGTTATACTGAACCATGAACATATATCATCAATGGGCTTAGATAATATATAAGAAAAATAACAATGAAAAAGTTCACCAAAATCTAAATGCAAATCTTCAATAAATGTGGATTTGACTCTACGGTCAAAAGGTGTAATTTAGAATAAACTGTCCTTATTTCATGATGATTCATTCCAAGTAGCAACAGAATTCATTCAAATGTGTAGGAAATACAAGAAAACGAAAGCATCGGATTTCATACAGAGAAAACATTATTGTAATATCTATCTTCATTTACAACTTTCTACATTACGAACCCCTCGTTTCTATTTTGAATTTTCATTAATTCTTCCAATTTAATCTCCTCCAGTTCTGAGTGCTTTTTATAGATATGTTGTTCCATCTTTATATGCTGGATATTTTGTCAGATTTCGCTTTCTTCAAGCACTTACACAGCTCATCCCGTCTGATTTTAGGTAATCCTCAAGACTTGCGGGATATACTTGGTAGAGAGGATCAGGTAATTTTCTTTAGTAATTCTAGAAACATGCGAAAGGAAGCGTTAGCTAACAAACTTCATCTTCGCATTTTATATGTTTTGCAGACCTGTATTATGATAGAGGTGGGGGGGGGGGGAGAAAGGATTCAAAGGATTCAATTAATAGGGGTTTTCCATTCTCAAAATTATTTTTAGGTGTTGATCAATGTTTTAATCTAAAGCAATCATATGCTGATTTTCCTTTGTAATTAAGTTGCTGTTTACTATGGAGAAGCGATATAACTATGATAAAAAAAATTATAAAACAATAAACAAATAATAATGGTATAGAAGAAGAGAAATACTGATCAGAAGGCAGTTGACTTGTTTTTAATTGTAACATCTAAATTTTATATGTATGGATTCATTCTTACATCAAATACAGTAGTTACGTTGAGAGATTTCTCAGGACAAAGTTTTACACTGTTTCAAGTTTTGGTCACATGACCCTGCTTTCATTAAACAGTTTTATGTTTCTTCATTTGGTTGAGAGCTTTTAATATCTCTTACTTTGCATCTTGTTTTCATAACATTCTACAGACGTTACGTACTCAACCATAGTCACAGTACCTCGAATTTTACTGAAAAGAATTTTATTTTATTTTCAATTTTTTCTAGGATATCGGAGAACCTTCTTATCCTTAGAATAAAAATAATGGAGTTACAAGCGATTTTGTTTCAAGTTTAAATTTATTTCCCTTATATCATTTTTGCCTCTGGTCAAAATTCCCAGCATGTAAGACAATGTAATTAAGAGCACAGTAAGACGAAGTCTCAGTTTGAGACAAATTCCTCGACATAGCGAACCATGACCTTTGGTTAAGACGGAAAAAAAAACCTGTCATATGGCCTTCCTTCAGTCGTTTTTTGGAATTATTGCTACCACACTAGAGGCCTTTTTGTCGAAATAGGTATTGATCACGGCCTCCGATGATTTTCATTATTTATTCTTCACAATGAAAGGAGCAATGTTAGATTGGTTCATTTTTATTTTATGAAGGGAAATTACAAAACTGTTTCCTAAACCTTTGCATTCTTCTTATTTACATACGTTAGGTTCGTCTTCAGTAATATGCGAAATGGGAATCCGTTCCACACGCAATGTTTTTCCATTGGTTTCCCTGTATTCTACTTTCTAATGACCTTTACAGATATTGCATCATCTATGTGTTCTGCCCCAAGTCCATCGTTATTTTTAAATACTATTCTTCTGAAATTTGCGCATAGCTTTTGGTATATGTTGGTACGTCTTGGAAATGAAAGTCTATTTGTGACATAGCTACTGAAAAGGTTTACGTTCATTTCAATTTAGAATGAACTGCAAGCAATTCTTAAGGATGACGTTATCCGGGATCTTCTCAGAAAGCTGGCGATTTCGACCGAAATCAGGCAGTTCGCCTGTCAGCCGTGTGATAACGTGTGGTGGCGTAAAGTTCCAGCAAGGAAAACGGTATGTTTGTGTACAATGTCATGCTTGTAAAAAAAAAATCAAACTGAATTACAAAGGTGTATTAGCTAAAGATTAGCAAAGTCATGTGAGTGTGATTTGTGTGTGCGATTAAGATTTTTAACGTTGCTTTAACAAGTTTCCAGTCATATCGTTACGATGTCTGCAGTGTGGCAGTTTGAAATGATGTCTAGCACTGGGCCATCGTGCCACAGACATGTATCATATGTCCCACCCAGTCACATTATCCTTACACCAGGCCAACCAATCCAAACACTAACCACTTAATGCTGAGCGCCTAGCGAGGCAGCTGTAAGTACCATTTGTATAAGTCTTTGGTATGAATCGGCCGGGGTTCGAACCCAAGACCTCCCGCATCCAGGGAGGACGCTCTAACCACTAGGCCACGCAGAGTCATTTGAAAAGTATAAATTTATATTTACATGTCAATCTTTTAATCTACATTAGCAAACGGCAAAAATAAATATACAGATTCATGACGTAATTATCATTTATTTAGGCTTCATGCATTTTTGAATTCTTTACACTTTCATTGATTAGGCCTTGGCTCAAAAGAGGTGAAATTTAAGCATTTGTTTAAAAATAAATATACAGTTAAGATCCTTCAAGTCTGGTGTCTAATGAACACTAAAAAGGAGACATTAGCCAAATTTCAACAGAAAAGCTAAGTAACAAGCTTGTATTTGTTGTTGATAACTAAGATTAACTCTTTCCCTCGCTCAGGTATCCAAATGCCGAAAATGTCGAATCAAGTACGATGCAATCCCGAAGGATCAGGAGTGGGGTTGGGCTATTTTTGAGTGTAGCTGCGGAAGAGAATTTAGGTTGGTAGATACTGGAACAAGATGACCAAGCGGGTCTGAGAATCTCGCCTGTTAACGTCTACTTAAATGCGAAATCCAAGGGCCGCTTCCAAGGAAGTATGGGTTATTAGGGAGCTTTCTTTCGCATTTTTTCAAAGTATGTTACCTAATGCCGAAAAATGTTATGTCGTTTTTCTGATATATTCCGGTACATAATGACTACAAATCAGCATAATTTGTTCAAAATTTGACAGGTCTTGAAACCAGAATGGATTCTCTCATGTTTGCTTAAAGAATGTTGAGTGTGTCTTAGAAGAAGTATTTTAACGGTCTCTTTTCTAATTATAGTAACACCAGCCATTCTGTACAGAATATCCGCATCATTGCTTAAAACTTAAAAGATATTCAGACCAATTAGCTTCTTTCCAAAATTGGCCAAATTCTATTGATTAGTTTTTGACGTCATTTTAAGGTTTGTGTATTATTTGTAACGGGATCCATGTTTGATGTTGCATCAGCGTCTGCTGAACAAATTTGAAAGACCTTCATGCTGATTTGCTTATTTCAGATTTGGTAATGTTTCTGTTGACCGGTTTCTAAAAAGTTATTTGAAAGATTTTTGTTTTGATTTGTTTTGTAACTTGGCCAGTTTCGATGGTAATTGGGCGCCATTTGTATAAACTTGAAAAACCTCACACCAGGAAGCGTTTAATAAAATTTCGTCAAATTCTACTGAGCGGACTTTAACATGAGGTCGTTTAAGTTATTTCGTTTCGTAAGTAACGGTGGCTCTGTTTAAACACTTTCGATATCATTTGAAAAAGACCTGTATTGCAGAGTGATATCCGTCAAAACTGACAAATACTCCACAGCAGTACTTTAAACAAGAAGGCTTCCTCATGTTTTCTTTTCTTTAGCAACAGCGTTCACGTACCATTGCAGATCATAATTTGCATAAAAGTAAAATCCATTACAACCAATTTTTTTTACATTTTTTTTATAAATTCCCTTATTCTATTTAGCTGTTGAAGTTCTTTTAAGGTTTGGTAAGCGCCCTATTCGATTGCTAATCGGCACCAATCGTGCAACTTGGAAGGCTCCTATACCAGAATGCTTTTTGTAACATTTAACCAAAACCAGTTGAAATGAATTTATAAAAGGAGTAATTGGAAAGTTGTTCTGTTCAGTGCAGCGAACGCGGAATTTGAAGGATTTTCTATTCTTGGCAACGAACGCCATATTTTGATCACAGATTGGCATTATTTGTTAAATACTAATTGGTCTTTATATGCTTTTCATTCAGTTTGCTCAGATTCTGTTCAGACTTGGTCTATATGACATAATAATGTATGAAAATGTGCTTGGCAGTGGTTCATTGATGTTCAAGAAGCAATTAAAAATGAAACAGTGTTTCTGGGTGACCATACCATAAGTTCACTTGCCCTTTTGGACACATGAGCTAAAGACCAGTTGTTGTATTATTAGCAGAACGGACGGTCAGCGGCACAGTCAACACAAAAGCCTGAATATTGTTTGAATCCGTATGTAGGTACGGACGGACGGACGGATGGATGGGTGGGTGGGTGTGTGTGTGTGTGTATG
The DNA here is from genome assembly GCA_028554795.2 of Sinohyriopsis cumingii. Classification (NCBI taxonomy): domain Eukaryota; kingdom Metazoa; phylum Mollusca; class Bivalvia; order Unionida; family Unionidae; genus Sinohyriopsis; species Sinohyriopsis cumingii. The sequence continues at coordinate 50,610,602 of CM068833.1, forward strand.
TATGTATGTATGTATGTATGTATGTATGTATGTATGTATGTATGTATGTATGTATGTATAAGTGTGTTATTGTTTTATTCTCTTTCCAGTGGTTTTGGTCAAATGAATGTCACAAAAAGTACATGTTACAAAAAAAGAGGAGGATGTGGACGGTTAGCTCTCCCTAACCGAATACGCCCGCCAGACAGACGTGGCAGGAAACAGAAGTCTCGAACCAGGCACAGTTGCAATGCACCTGACTGTCCGAGCCATTATGATTCGGACATTGGTCAAAACTTACATAATGGCCATGATTATTACGTGGAAATCCAACCAAATCAAAACCTCATCTACGTTCACGGACAGGCCAACGATTATAACGCCAATAGACGGCCACAGCAAAGACGCCCAGTTAATCAACCTGGAAGTCCCGGGCGGGGTGAGTAAGGTTTTCTGCATTCCTGGTTAGTTACCTCCGTTATATCATCTGATTTTTAAAAAAAGAAGTAAACCAATGATTAAAACAAAGAGTCGTTGTAAAATAAGTGCTTGATTAAACAACATTTTTGGAGTCTGCTAACGTTACTGTACATCACTTTATTCATTTGCTATAAAATTATAAAAGGCCATGAAGAGTTTATTCTTGTATCTAGTAAAGATAGTTTGAAATACAGTTATCAGTGTTGAGGATTACATCATTTTCCTAGCCAAGTGGCACTAGACGCGCTTCTGGAGACTCGAACCTTATTGATGAAAATAAAAATATATCAAAAACTCCAAAAAGGGGACACAATGCAGAAGTTGATAATTACAGATCAAGAGAACATGCAGATTCCAAAGGAATGTAAAGAAGAAAGCCGTAATATTTTCTCATTTCCTGGAAGATCGAATAATAATAATAATAATAATAATAATAACTGAACATTATAACATAATCTAAATTACATCTTTGAGTTGTATGCTTCTGCATATCGACTATCCCTTAAAATAGACTGACTTCTATAAACATTCAATATCGGAACTCGTTGTTTCGTGATAACCACCTTACAGTTGCAGCACCCACATGTATCCACCCGATATCTAGAGTGAACAAGCCAAAGGTGATCGTTGCTAGCATGCCGCACAGGAGCACAGGGTCCACCGTTGACACGTTCCTTGACCAGGGGGACTTGTGTAGCTTGTCCTCCTTCCAGCCCAGTGAGGACGATATCGCTGAGGAGGGTGAAAATGGGGATGAGGGAGGTCACTGACTGGCTGGTATCAGCATCCTACCTCGAATCTGTTACATCTACTTTTAGATTTTGCCCCATACACATAAAACTATTGATTCAGTTTTTGTTGGAATTCTTATATAAGGCATTCCAGAAGTTCAAACCAAAAGTTTTGTTTATTAAAAAGATTTTTTTTCTTCATATTTTCATTAAAAGTTGTGTATGACGTGTTTGTGATATTTAATCCATGTCTTTTCGTAAAGATCCAATTTTATTTATATTTTCGTCATTTGCTTAGGGAGCACTTGTTGATTTTCATTGTGACTGTTGTATCGTACAGTTCTGCAAGCCTTACCGTTATATTGTATTAAAATAAATAAAAAAAATATGAAAATGCATTTTCAGTCTTTGGTATATTTTATTGGGTTCGAGCAATATTCAATGTCAAGTAAACCACGAACTTCACTCATAAACAACTATTTCTTTAAATCTCTTTTCTTCTGACCTCCTTCCACACGTTGTTTAATCGGTAATGTAGAATAAGCACTAAGCGCCCTCCTCCCTGAACCCATTAACAGAGGCGATCTTTTCGCCCTGAGCTGCTTCCCTCGATGATAATCCAACTGAGAAAGCTTTAAACTTGTTAAAACTGTTGCTTATGTAAAATATGTCTTTAAATTTCATGGAGTTTATTCCATTTTTGCCCCTATCTTTGATTTGTGTGCCTTCTAGTGGATGTCGAAACTTACTAGGCATTGTATAGCCAGGAATGTGCTGCTGTACTGGTAAACTATATTGCATAATATACATATAAACATGACTAACTAACAAATAAGCGGTGCCGTAAAGTTAATGTCAAGGTTAAATAATGTTGACATGCATTGTTGACACAATATAGAAAATAGTAATTTTATTCTGAAATTCAAGTTCTATATGTCGATGGTGTAAATGAGATAATATTGGCCAGTTTGATGTTGAAATTAACTGACCAGCTTCGTTGGTAACGGTTATCTGTAATTTTAACGTGCTACCGTGAACAATATTTCAGTAAGAGAACAAATTTGGTGTACTCTTGTTTTCTTCCTCACCTTCATCACTATTTTCTTTTCCACTGAGAAGCATATCTGCCCATATATAAATATATATATATATATATATATATATATATATATATATATATATATATATATATATATATATATATATATATATATATATATATATATATATATATATATTGTCCAGACCTGTAATTAAATATTGAGGCCTCTCTCTCTCTCTCTCTCTCTCTCTCTCTCCGCCAGGGTGAACATATCTTAAAATTAGAAAGTATTGTTGACCCTCTAGTACACACTTATGTAATGAATGAGGTGGCGCCATCAAGGATGTCTGAACATTAACCAAAACAACATAAAGTAGGTTTTTATAATTAGTTCTTACCATCAATCATGCAAATTGTCAGTGATTGAATATACATGACCGTTTTTATTTGATATTCCGTGTCATTCATAAAGTATCTTAGTAACCACATACGGTCCCCATGTTTAAGAAGACCTCTTGATTAAATACAGCAATACAGTTGTGTTGGTAGCAATTTTAATTCACACAGTAATACACACGCCTGAAAACGATGGAGAACTTTAACATTGATTACTGTTGATTGCAACTCAAAATTAAGTATCAATCGAAATTTGGGTACAGAGTCCGTTACCGAAATAAACTTCACACGTATTCATGCTTGAATGCAGAAATAAGCAAAAAAGATGTTGTTGTTGTTGTTATAGGGTTTAACGTCATTTTTCAGCAAACGATAGACTATGCATGGCGGCCAGTATTAATGGTGGAGGAAGAACCCGGGAAAACCCCGAAAAGAACCACCGACCCACGAGAAGCTATTGGCAAGCTTTCTCACACACCCACATTAGCCGAATCCGAGACTCGAACCCACACAGACAGAGGTGAGATGGCAGTTATCCGTAACGCTTTTGACCACTCGGCCACTGGGGGCCCCCCAAAAAGATGTACCAAAATCACTCACAACAATTAAAATATGTGGTTTCATGGTATCAGCTTGTTGGCTTAGAAAAAAAATACACATTTCTTCACCTATAAAATAACTATCGAATACATTTTGTTTTTCAACTTCCTTATTTGACGACTGTTGTCATGGTTAGTGCTTTTCATTCGACAAAAGGGATCGACTTAACGACACCAAAAAATATTAATCAAACAAGGACAATATTCTCACCTGACAAGGTTTCGAGCGACAGAAAAGGAAAACATTTCTAAAAACATGATAATCAAATACAATTTTAGTAAACATGTTGAGTTTAGATCGAATTGTACTTTTCCTTCTATCTTGGGTTATATACTCTCGTTAGACTAACCGGTTGTCCTCCGCCACTTAAAAGGGCCCCGAGTGGCCGAGTGGTCTAAAGCGCTCACCGTTACGGATCACTGCCATCTCATCTGTGTCTGCGTGGGTTCGAGTCTCGGGTTCGGCCAGTGTTGGTATGTGAGAAAGTTTGCCATTAGCTTCTCGTGGGTCGGTCGTTCCTTCCGGGGTTTTCTTGGTTCTTCCTCAAAAACAAAATTTGGAGAACAACTTGTTGGTCTAACTGGCCGCCATAGATAGCCTTTGCTGAAAAATGGCGTTAAACCCTACAACAACTCCGCCACTTAATAAAACCAAGAAATCTGACATTATAATCAACAACAGATTGAAGGACGGTCGGACTCTTACAAATCAACGACGTATCCTACACGTACCGAATGTCACACAGTTCTGTTTACTTGCAATTTAGAGCAAACGATTTTTCGGAATGTGTGCAGCAGTGCAGCAGTTGTAAAACGTAATCGAGATTTGATATAAATGGCGGAAGGACCGGGTGACGATGATGGTGATTTAGACGAACGGACTCAAAGCGTAAGTAAAGTACTGTTCATCAGTGTATCTTGATGGAAATGAAAAGATTCAAAGCATACAAGTCGAATGAGTGTGTTGAGGTAGGGGATAATGTTCACAAATACAGGGTTATAATTGGGACTTCCTAAATGGACTTAATTGATCACATGGGCATGATATAAACGGAAACAGAAAGTAATCGTTTGAGATTGGGATGGTACTGCGTGCAACAATAAACACCGTAGAGCAGTGTAATGTCACTCCTAAGGACGACTGTTTGTATTCAGACGTTGTTTTGTACTAAAGCCCTGTACAGCATTTAAATTAAAAATAGCACGTCCATCGATGTCATTCGGCTGCTGATTCAGGTTTATTTTCTACCTTGAGTTCTGTTTAGAGAAGGAGTGTTCGTTTTGATTTAAAATGGTCAACATTATACTTTTCTTAAATTAAAAAATAGTTTCTTCTGGAGAAAAGAGAACAGACAAATCCGCTACCGGTCAGCCACAATACAGGGACATAGCCGTCTGTTGGTGTTTCTGTCTCGAAATATATATATATATATATATATATATATATATATATATATATATATATATATATATATATATTGATATATATATATATATATATATATATATACATATGCATGTATGTATGTATCTGTGTGTGTGTGTGTGTGTACACATAAACGGAGAGAGAGAGAGGGTGGGGTGGGGAGAGAGCGGATATTGATTTTATAGAGGCGTCACTCTAGATAACGACATGATGTCATAATACCAGGAAGATGATAGTTGGTTTCTAAATGTATTTCATATATATATATATATTGATTTTATAGAGGCTTCACTCTAGATAACAACCTCATGTCATAATAACAGGAAGATAGTATAATAAGTGCATTATAAGCATGAAGAGCCATGCATTTTATTCAAATTTCTTACCAGTAGCAAACTGTCTCCTTATCAAAATTTAGCCATCTACTAAACCGGTTTCCCTGAAGCGATACACTGTTTCTTGTGTGTGTGAGAGAGAGAGAGAGAGAGAGAGAGAGAGAAACTCTGGCATTTCGCAAAAATAACAACAACAAAGAAATCAGCATGAACTGGATTAGAATCTACTCTATGTCTATGCTATGGTATTTACAGTATAGCCGTCAACTCACCAGGCTATTGCTACATTGTATCATTGCTATGTATAACTTTGTAGAAAACTTCCAGGTCAAGTTTATACATAATATTATCATATATATATATATATATATATATATATATATATATATATATATATATATATATATATATATATATATATATATATATATATATACATACATACATACATATATATATATATATATATATATATATATATATATATATATATATATATATATATATATATATATATATATATATATATACTGAAGATATCACACAGTCATGGTAAATGTAGTTTACAGCAAAGAAAAATGGGGCCTTTTGGGGGGCATTACCTATTTGCATTATATATACAGCCTGTATCCGTTACAACTCATGATAATATACCGCCGCCCCCTCGATTATCGTGAACAAACTTCCCTCTATAATTTGGACATTCCGAATGTAAAAACAAAATTATACGGCAGGGTCTACAATCGGAACAACTTCGGTCTTTTCCGTTATGTCGGGAAAGAAAACTCGAATGTAATTGGCCGCCACTGAGAACTATAGTCGGAACTAGTTTTGTTTACTTGTCAAAATATGGCTTCAGATGTAGACAAAATAACATGCAGAACAGTTCGGCCCTCTCTGTCGTGACGTATGATAACATTCTGACTCGAGACGTATCTTCAAACACATATAACTGATGTTTATTCCAACAACAACTTCCGAGTTTATTTCTGGAGATGATATATGTTCAACCGATGTTCCGATCGCAGTTTCCAGTAGCCATATTGCTCAAAGCAATCTTCCATACCCTGCACAACCACTTTAAAAGTTTCGGTAAGGAATCCAGAAATTTTACAAATTGGAAATTTTTTACTCAAATGAATTTTTTTAAAACCTCTACCCTCTCATTTCCGAGTCTTTCATCAATACCTCCGTCCTCGAACAAAATGGCTTGTACAAAACTGGTTTAATGTCAACACGTTTTAGTGAGACGGGCATTTCTTCAGGAATTCACTGGAGTCAAAATGATTGAATGCATATTATTCAGCGATACGAAATTAGAAGAAGAAAAAAAAACACATGTATACAGCACACCTTGGATTATTAAAAATTCGTTTTAAAAATATTCTTCGAAAACATGAAATGTACAAGCTTTTCTCATAATCTCCCTTTAATTGGCACTAGACACAAAATGTAAGGAGACGACTATTTAATGTTTTTGGTCGGGGGAGTGGGCTGGGATTTAAAAAAACAAAAATAAATAGAAATTCAATTCCCACATTGCAAACTCTAAAACAACCTGTGACAAATAGTTTAATTCTCATTTAAACCAAAACAAAAAATAATTAGTTTATATTTTAGTCACGATGGCTGCATAAAAGCTAGATAATTTAACTGTCAGTGGCCCTTTATCACTTTTGCAACGGAGCTTCGTATCTCTTTGAAAAGGATTTAAACAAATCCATCCCTCAACGAGACGACAGTAGTATGTGGGGGCGATATACGGACGGTAGGAAAATACATTATAAAACACTCTGCGGCATTATACGGACAAGTTTTTTCAGATCACCCTGGGGAACTATCCGGTCAATGAGAATTGATTGTGGGGAATATTGGTCCTGTATACGGACAAAGGAAAGTGAAGTTGTTGTATAGCGACGATAGGAATGTAACAGGTGAGGTGACGCCACGGTACTGAAGATTCGTAACAATGTTGCAAGGAGCTAAACTCACTCGGACCAAAGAACGGGAGAAAACCTAGAGCGCTTGGCAGGGTGGGACTGGCGGGACATAGACATATATAACTCATACAACACAGGGGTGGCAAAGAGAATAAATATCTTTTCGAGGCATGTGAGTGGCCCTAAATAGGGCCTGTATGATTTTATGTTAACATAATTCCGTTAACACAGATGGCAGCGCATAGGTCTTCTTCTCTTCCTCAAACTTCTTCTGACTTCTGGGTCGTAGATGAGAACTCGCTTCAGACAGCCTTGTCTCTTCACACAGAGTCTTCTTTTTCAAATGTTCGTATCAGTGATCCGGGTGATTGTCGATGATGATTTGACATACATGGGTAAGTCCGTAGGGAACAGCATCGACGATACGAGAGTAGATGATTCATCGTTAGTGCACATCTTGTGAAGAGAACAGGTGATGGGAATGAAATGAACTGAACTGCGGTTATTTATTTTGGAAGAACGGATCAAAATAGATTGAGTTTTGTTACACCAATCCAAACACTCGTTACAAAATTTAGTCGCAGTGTGAGTTCTGTCTTCCAATCCGATGAGAGCTACCTGTTACGTCACATTCCCTTTATAGATGCGCTAGCGTCTGTGCGCAGTGAATCAATGAGACGGAGTTTTCAAACATGACGGAAACTAAGAAGACGATGAATTGGGGTGTACCGGCAGTGGAGACGAGAATCGATGGTATAGCAGTGGCTACCAAAGTCAACAGTCTTACTTCCAGAAGAGACCGATTTTAATTGAGATTTAGTCAATTTTCTTTCTTCCCCGAAAGAATTTGTTCCTCTATCAGCACCTTTGCCGCCTTCTCTCAAAGAAGTCTTACGATGTTTTCCGGTGAAGCACGTTAAGTACTGCAAGGCATCATTCACATTCCTCAACAAATCAAACGCTTTTTTGGCAGAAACAAAGCAGCCTTGACGCAACTGGCCGATCTCAGCATCAACACTCAAACCAATAAAGCAAATCATTTTGAAACCTGGAGGTAGCGGTTATGTAGGAGGTTTCATCATTTGCTCTTCTTAAATGCCATCAAAGTCCTCCCCAAGAAAAGAACAACTCCCAAAAAAGAAGAAAAGAGCAGTGGTGTCAAGACTAGGTCACAGCAACAGAAAATGAAAAGACCACAGAAAAATGAAAGTCCCCAGAAAAAAGAAAAGACCCCAGAAAACAGCTTCTTTCCGCAAGAGGCTACGACCTACAGCGACGGCGACTGAGTCTCCAGTAGCCTCAGGGTCTTCCACTACTCTTTTGCTAGAAATGCATGCCAACCCAATTTGACACCTGTTCTTCCCCATTTTATGAAACAATGGAAACTCGCGTCTCCAAGAACTTCTTCACGGTGACACCCTCCTCCTTTGTAGCTGCAGTGGTAGCTGCTCACAACGTACCTGCTCCCAAATACAAAGTCCAAGAGAGATCGGGCATGTTACAGAGTTTACTGGATTTGTCCAAGCAATAACTGTCCCCATTTAGTCCTTTGCGAACCCTTCCACGACGCGTGATACCTGTCATCAAGTTGATACGACGTAAACACAACCAGTGGCGACGCATTCCAGTGGGAAAAGAAACTGAGGCAAAGAATGGTAATCAGTGTTTTGTGCTCCTGAACGCCCAAGGATGTCCTGTCAAAGAAACGCACACCGTCACCATCGTCGTTCTTCTGTCAAAAAACGAGAAGGAAAAAGACAAGGACAGTCTCGTCATGCGAAAAAGCGTTTATCTATGCATGGAAGTCACCCACAGAAAAGACACAGTCGTCCAAAGAAAAAAGGAGCAACCAAAGGGGAGGATTCTTTTAGGATTTTGGAAAACATATCGTTATCTTTTTGACGACGCGATAGTAAAGAAAAAAGATAAAAGGGCGTGTGCCAAGTCATCGATGTCAGTGCATTTTTGGTGTGTGCCCTGAAACCGACGAAGATGACACCCCCAGAAAATATCCTTCTTCACTCCCGAAAGGAAAGAAAAGGAAAGGACTTCCTCTTCGTTTAGTCAAACATAAGAACATGTTGTTCGTCCTCTCCAAAGCTTCTCCACCCATGCGAAAAACACTCATTCAGACAGCCGTCAAAGGCATTATCGACAGCGGTTACTGTGTGCTAATGTTGTTCTAACCTTTTGAAAGGCACGATACATTTGGCTAACCACCAGAAACAAATGCTTAGCCAAAGATCTTCACCTTCTTCGTCAAATGGTTCAAAAGGAAATCCCCGACCGTCAGAAGAAAAAAATGTTGGTCCAACACGGAAGATTTTTAACCCTGTTAGGAACTCTTGTCAAATGATTAGTAGGGCTCACGTTGGGGCTCCTGAGAAGAATTTTACCCATGCTTCCATGGAAGGTAAGAAGAAGACCACTGAGTCAAAAGATCTCAGACGTGACCATTGAAATCGAATGGAAAGACGAAAACTGGTTTTAGTACCTTACAAACGATGGATGGAATACCATCGTAGGCAAGAACAACGGACACCGCATTTGCCTCCTAATCCTCATTTGACAGAGATGTCCCAGTTACAACACGAATTTCAGTCGTTGATGGATCGCAACGATTTGTCCGAAACAGAAAAAAAGTACGGTTATCTATTGCAAAGACTACAACTCTTTCACCAGAAAGCTGTAGAATAAACAGCTCTGCCAACCCGTAAAGATTTTGAACCCCTGTTGAAAAGTTCATTACCGCCACCTTCAGAGGTCATGACAGACTCAGCCCCACGAATGCCTGAGGAAAATGAGGTACGAGAAGTCTTTGAAACACTGTCAGCAGCTCCCATTCCTAGTAAGATTTCAGCGTTCTTTTGACCCCTTCCCCCACTCCCCAACGAAAAGAACTTAAAGCTTGGGTTAAAAAGATGTTGTCCACGCCTCCTTCGACAGAAGTCAAAAAGGTAGAAAAGACGCCAGAAGTGAAAAAAGAAAAGATCAAATCCATCCCATTACCACCCCACCACCACCACTACCCTCGAGGTCTATTCCGTGGCACATCGGACACGTAAAGCCGTTTCCAAACCATCATTTCGCTACATACAAATTAGTATCAGCTAAGAGTGAGTGAGTTATTAAATAATGGAGAAGGTTTAAACCAACATTTTTTACGATCCAGCCCATCCTGCAGGTCACGGAGGAGTTCAGAAATGGTATCGTGCTGGCAAACCCCGTGCAGCGATGGTTACAAGAACAAGCCACGTACACTTTACACAAACCCATTCGACGAAAATTTTCCAGATGTCGCATCCGAGTAGAGGGCAGCGATTATCAGTAGCAAGCCGATTTAGTTGTTGTCTCATTTCGCCACCTACAATCGTGGCTACAAATATTTGTTTTCTGTCATCAATATCTTTTCCAAATTTACCTGGGTCGTGCCGTAGACTTACAAATTGAGCAGTGAGTTAGTGCGAGCCCTCAAACTGGTGTTGAAACCAAAAAGAATTAAAGAAACGTGACATTCATTTTTTCACCACCGAGAATCCCGAAACCAGAGCCAGCATAGTGGAACATTTACAACGCACCTTAAAAGAACGCATGTGGAAATATTTTACGCATCAACACACTCTCAAGTGCATCGACGTATCATCGCACCTGTTCCAAGCGTACAACCAATCTTAGCATCGGAGTATCGGAGGGGCCCCCAAAACGTGACTCCCGACAAGGAAATGATTGTTTTTGAGATCATGTTTGGTACGTCCGCGACTGTGGCTGTCCCAGAGAAAGGTGAAGTGTTGGCAGCAGTAGATTGGGTTCGCATTGGCAAAACCAAAACGCACTTTCTACAAAGGTTACTTATCCAACTGGACCACCAAATTGTTTCTTGTCACTGGACGATTGCGTGGCCGTCATATTGCCGTCTATACATTAGAAGACATGAACGGAGAAGTATTAAAAGGAGTGTTGTATTTGCCCGAGTTACAACGCGTGACCAAAAAAGAATACGAAGTCTACGACATCGAGAGCATTCTCGAACGAAGAACCGTAAAGTGGGAACGCGTCGTGTCAGAGAGGTCAAAGTACGTTGGAAAGGATATCCTCCCAGATTTGATTCTTAGATCGACGCTTCGCAAGTCATCGACTATAAAATGAAGTGAACATCATGCCCTCATCTACCGTAACGGTGGTAACCACCGCAGTGATCACTGCTTCACACGGTTCTTCTCTGCAAGGTCTACAAAAGCAGCCTTTGTGTGGATGGTGTTTAGAATATGTACCTTAAACGCAAATCGTCTTTTTCTGGCAAATCTTTGTGGTATATTGTGCCATCGGTGTTGCCATTGCTAACTTTAGTTTGCAACAAGGAGATAAGCAATTGTGGACCATTTTACTGAGTTGTTGCTTCGGTTACCTTCTTCCCAATCCTTCCCTTAAATAGTCTTCTAACGGAAACAACGGGAGCCAACGTCAGTTACCCTTCCAATAGTCACCACTCCAACAACAACAATCCTCTTTTGGACATTCATCTCACTTCAAGTGACCCCCCGGTAGAATTGAACCAAGGACTCAATTTGATCTTTGTGTACACCGATATTGTGGAGTGTAACATGGTGGGACACACCTCCGTACTGTTTCTACGTGTCATTCTTTTCAAAGTGGATTCCTTCACAAACGCTGACGAGGAAGGTGGAAAAACTTATCACGTTAACCGAGAATGTGTGCATCCTCATTATTTGCCCGTCAGTAAGTCGTATTTTGACACTGTCAACATTGCTATAAAAGGAGATCTGGATCAGAATATTCCATTCACCAAAGGGAAAGTCACGGTGAAACTCCATTTTCGAAAGCGATTCTCCAACGACTCGTAAATCATGTATTCTGTGTACGAGGAGGCTCTTGACAGCGAGGACATGGTTCAGCATATATGCTGAAATCGGCCTTTCGTTCGATGGCTCCTGGTTTGAAACCGATGGTGACCCGCGGATTGCAGGTCTATCATAGCACTTCAGCACTCCAACCACCCAAAACAAAAAAAATTGCCATCATCCCCATCCACAAAAATACAGCCCTTTTCAGGGCTACCTCAATATTCTAAAAAGACAAACTAGGTCAATTGCCAAAAGTGTGTGTATTTGTATTTGTCTGTACGTTAAAAAAATAGATGTGTGTCTATAAGCACTTCGTTTTCGTAGCTTTTCAAATAGTCTGTGTTTTTGTTTGTAGTTAGTGCTTGTAAGCAAAAATGAGTGAGTGTTTATTTTAGGTCCGCTCGTTCCATGTTTTTGTCTATCTATATATTATTGAATTAACGAGGTGTGCGCACATTAAATGCATGTACCTCGGATTTATGACCACACTGCGGCCTGTTAATTGTTCCTGGTGGAAGGAATCAGTACTTCATCCCCCATGCATTTATGTGCTCAAGGAGAACTGTTAATTTAGCCTCAGGCCGTGGGTCCATATAGGTTCCTAACGGTCTGAATGGAGGGCTGACATGAGTGGGAATGGACCCAACACACTCTCATGTTTAAGAAATACACTCTGTTTCTCTTGATGGAATGAGTGGGAATTGTGCTTACTCACTCGTGTGTTTATTTGGAAACATTTATGCACGCATTGAGTGCTGACAATTGGTGTCTGTCCGTGGCAAGGGAGAAGTGCGGAAAGGCAGGCTGCTGTCCGTTGTTTCCAGATTGATCTCAGGTCCCGCTATGCAGGAATTTTGAAATTTAATTTTGTTTTTAATTAATTTTTTAAAAAAATTAAAACAAGTAAGTAGATAACTAATGATTGAGGGTTATTGCATTTTATTGTTCCTGTATGTGTGGGTTTTAGGGTTGTTTGGTTTATTTTGTCATAGTTTTATTGATGGAGCTATTGTTTTATTTCCAGGCGAAGTTTTATTTGATTAAAATAGATATCTTTGCCGAACGATCGGGTCTCTATGGCATGTCAAAGACATCTGATCTTATTTAGTCCCTAGTTTTTAAGTTTATTAGCCTGTTTACTAATATGTTTATGTTATCTAAACTTTTTTGTATTTCTGTAATTACTGGTTTTCTGGTGGGGTTTTCTGCTCTCCAGATGTCGCTGTCGTCGGCGAGTTGTGAGATATTAACGTTAGTGGAGGTTAGATTAAGGTCATGGTCGTTAATCATAAGGTTTAAGAATATTGGACTGAGTACGCTTCCTTGTGGTGTTCCATTTTCAAGGGAGATATCTCTGGAGTGGGTGTTTCCTACTCTGGTTATACTTTTACGACCTGCTAGAAAGTTTGCAATCCAGTTAAACATGCGTCCAGTAATTCCGAAGTTGTTGACTTTTGCAATCAACACGTTTGTCCAGACTAGGCCAAAAGCTTTTTCTAGGTCACGAAAGACCGCTGTGAGGTTTCTGTTTATTTTTCTCATGGAGTTGAATGCAAGTTTAACATCCGTTTCTAATCGTAGTAGTTGATCGGTGGTGGAACGCTTGTTACGAAAGCCACATTGGTTTGCTGATAGCAGATTGTTGCTTTCGAGGTGATGTTTTAATCTGTTTGAGAGTATATTTTCCATACGTATATTATTGGTGATTTTATGTTGTTTGGGTCTTTGTCTGGTTTGGGGATGGGAATAATGATGGCTTGTTTCCAGCTGTTTGGTAGTTTTCCATTGATCCAGATTTGGTTGAGTAGCTTAATAATGGTTGTTGTAATATTACTGGGGAGATTTTTATATATTATATAGCAGATTTGATCTTTTCCAGGTGATGTTTCTTTCTTTGACCAATAACGCTATTTCCCATTCGTATAAGGTGAGTTCGCTGTGTAAGTCCGAATCTCGGGTTTCCCTGTCTTGAAATAGGTGTTTTCTGTCGTATTTCTTTGGTCTTAAATGTTTTGAATGGATCTTGTCGCTGCTCATGTCGGAAAAGTGACATGAGTCACTTTTCTAGTTGCTGCTCATGTCGGAAAAGTGACTGGCAAGCAAATCGGCCTTTTCTTGATTGGTGGTAGCACTTATTAGTTTAGGAGTTGAGTAGGTTGATTTTCCTCTAATAGAGTTTATTTTATCCCAGACTTATTTGGAATTTGATTTTAGGTTTAGTTTAGAACAAAACGTTTGCCAGGGTTTTTCTTTGGCTAATTTTATGATGTGTTTTAGATTTGTTTCCCCCATCTTTGTAGTGGGCGAAGTCTAAGGAGTTTCCTGTGTGTTTGTATTTATTGAGTGCTCTTTTTTATGTGCTGCGCTGCATAGGTCACTCCACCAGGGCATTGATTTTTTAGTTGGGGATCTTACAGTTTTTGGTATGCTGAAACTAGCTGTATTGTGAATGGATTTAATTATATTGTCGTCGAAGATGTTGGTATCTGAGTTTCCTAGATCTTTAGTGTCTATGGTTGACAATATATCCATGTTGTGCAAAAGCTAAGTTTGTTAATAAAGGGTTCGAGTCTGTGTATCACCCCATATGGGCCTAGCTTGACCAATGGTGCTAGTGGTTCGGTGGATTCTAGTACAGCTTTTGTAATTTGAATAGTAGTTGTTCCAGTACTTATTAGGATAGTAAGTATTTCAAGGGTGTTGTTGGGTTCATTTGGCAATCGGAACTAGTAGGGTTTCTGAGTTTGTTAACGTTTCTAATAAACATATCGTCAGGCCTCTTCCCCTTTTTCCATTATTACGGTGTTTGAATATGCCTGGTGAGTGCCCTGGGATCTTAGGTAAACGTTTTAGGTTTTCTGATAGATGTGTTTCTTGGAGGCAAATGATAGCTGTTTTGTTGATTGATTTATTAATTTTAAAAGTAGCTCTTGGAGAGTTTTAGGTAATCCCCCACAGTTCAATTGCCAGATTATAAGTTCTTTTTTGGTTATATTATCCATTGTTGGTGTTAGATTTTTCTGATAAATTGGTGGTCAGGTGAGTAATTGCAAGTGTGGATTTGAAATGCTTAGTTATTATTTGGTTTTCGTTGTTATTATGTTTGCTAGGTCAGGTGGGTTGTTGCTATATAATTCGGATGGTTTCTTTAGTGTGTCGAAGAGGGTGGGCCATGTTACTGTGGTTTTACTATCATTGGGTGGTGGGTTTAATTTTTGGTTATAGGTAGAGTGGATATGATACTGATTTGGTTTAGGTTTTTCCGTTGTTGGTTTTGGTTTTGTGGCTGTTGAATATTGGTTAGTTATTGTTGTGTTTTGGGGGTGGGGAAATTGTGATTTGGGGGTGGGGATTCAGCTTAGTATAGTTTGATTTTGGCTATTTAGTGTTTCGCTAGCCTCAGGTTGTTTGGGGAGATATTTTTCTTTTGTTTTTGTTATGTTTTTGGCTACAAGGTATGTAAGATGTTTGGTGTTCGTTAGAGTAATGATCATCCATTTCTATACTTGTGTAGGGACATTCTGCTACTTTGGGGTGGTGAGGGTCCCTGGAGTTAGGGCATTTTGGTTATGTGAGTGGCATGTGCCCTTGTGTTGGCCGCCACAGTGTTGACATCTTTGTTTGTATCGACATTTGAGGGCATAGTGTCCGCAATGTTGCCATGTTGTGCTAAAGCTAAGTTTGTTAATAAAGGGTTCGAGTCTGTGTATCACCCCGTATGGGCCTAGCTTGACCAATGGTGCTAGTGGTTCGGTGGATTCTAGTACAGCTTTTGAGGTGTTTTGTCCTTTGTAATTTTTAAGTATAGAGATTTTTTGGACTTTAGTACCATTTTCATTTTGTTTTTTGAATAATATTTCATTGTTTAGGTCTTTGTTGTGACCTTTGAGTGTTAATACTCCCTTAAAGTTTGTTTGTGGGGATGTTTTGGTAGGTTCATTACAGGGATCTGCTTTATTTGTTGGTTTAGGGGTACTGATTTAGAAGATGCAGGGTTGTGTGGTTTTTTTTTTTTTTTTTTTTTTTGTGCATCTTGTAGTGCCTTTCCGTTTTAATTTTTATGTGCCTCATGTTTTCAATTTGTAGTAGTTTTTCTGCTTTACTGAATGTGCTACAGTGGATGATTATGTAGTTAGTTTTTGGCCTTAATAGTCTACACTTTCCCTGCTGCACTCTTAGTAGGTCTGACATGATGATATTTGTGCTTAAGTTTAACAGTTGGTTGGACTTGCTGCTGATGTATAGTGTGTGTTCTAGTGAGTGGAATTTTGGTTTGTTGTCTTGATGGTTTTGTGGGTGGATTGTCCCTGTGTTTTTGGTTCCAATATGGTTAGAGCTTATATGAGGTTTGGAGTTCATGGGGCCCTTTCCTTTCCCTGTGTATTTTAATTATTCGGTGGTTTTCTCCTGAATAGGGGGTTGGTCAAATTTGTTAGATGTGTTGGTGTTCTATTTAGGTGTGTTTTTGCTTCCAGGTGGGTCCCTGGTGGTCCTGGGGTTTGGTTGTTGTGTATTACTTGTTTTTGTGGTTTTGGGTGGACACTCTGTTTGTTCGAATTGGTTTTAATAAGTGTGGTTTCTTGGGAGGTGGGGATGGATCTTTTGGTTTATTGTGGCTGTTCTTAGTGGGGAGGTTGTCTGATTTAGTTGAGTTATTTGATTTTTGTTGGGTTTTAGTTCCTTTTTTGCTTATGATTTCTGATCGGCCAGGTGTGTTACTATCACAGATTACTTACTTTTGGGTTCTTGGGGTGGGTGTTGTGTTTACAATTTTTACTTGAATTGCCCTATTTGGTTTTTCAGTATTTTGAAGTGCTTGCTTTGGTTCTAGTTCAGTTGGTTTTGGTAATCGTATTTGGGGTTGTTTTGGGGCTATGTTTGTTCCTAATTGTAGAGAATTGTGCATTTTAGTGTTTTTTTCTACAAATTGCTTGATGGACTGTTTTTTATAATGATTAATATTGCTTATTGTTATTTGGGGGAGGTACTAATGGTGCCCTGACAATGGGGTTGAGGTTTTGTGGTATCCTGAGACAGAGGGTTACATTTGGCCAATTGTTTTGTAATGGTGTTTTGTTTCCTATTTATGTTTTGCCTTTGGTTAAATGCAGCCTTGTTAAGTCCAGTTTTTTGAGACATTTTGTTGAGATAGTTTTGTATTTGGTTTGTTACTATTGTAAAATAATGAAAAATGTTTTTATTTTTAATTAATTAGATTTGTTTTTAGTAGATTGTTTAGAGTTAGGTTAACTTGTTAAAAGAAACCGAGATCCTCTAATGGCAGAAAATCTATGCAGATGTGTGTAAGAGCTAACAGACTTGCTAGGTTTCTGCCCAGGTGTTTACTAGTGTGTTTCCTAGTACCTGTTTTCGGATTTTGTTTCGCGTGAGAGGGGTTAGATTTTTAGTAGAGAAAGGTTGGGAAAATAGTGGTATTTAGAGGTGTTAGATTATCCGATAACCGTGAATCTTACAGTATTTTTCTTTGTGTTTAGAAATATGTAAGGACATGCTCCAGGTTAATGCTAGTGTGCGGCCTATCACCTGTTTTGGAATAATCGGCAAAGGAAGAATATTGATTAGTTAATATTGATTCATATTTGATAGCTTAGTAAGTAGCAGTTGGCGTTATCTAATAACTGAGAATCCTGCAGTGATTTTTGGTGCTTAAAAGGTGCAAGGACTCGGTCAAAGTGTTCGCTAGTATGGTACCTAGCGCTTGTTTTAGGATAATGGCGCCAAAAAAGGGACATTATGTTATGTAGTAAAGAAGAATAGAAGTTTAATTGAGTAGATAAAAGTAGTTTAATGTTATTATTAGTTTAATACAGCATATGATTAGTGTATGCCCGCAGGTTTAATGAATGTTTTTAACCTTATTCTCTGTTTGGTGGGATTCCTTTGTTCCAAGTCCTTTGCTCTTTGTTTTAGCTTGGCGGGCTTCTGTTGTTGCTTTGGTCCTCAGTTCCTTTGTTCCAGACTCCTGTTCTTCTTTTCCCCCTCTTATTCTTCTTTCTTTCTTTATCCGAAGATGGTTCACTACAGGCTCCTGCTAAACAAAGCATATATCTTTGCAGCAAGCACACAACCGCACGTCTGTGTGTATTGATAGCCGTACTGGGAATGTAATATTTGTTTTTGTGACAGTATGGTTCATATAAAGCGAAAGCGTTCGCCAGTCTGGCTACCCATCGCTTACTCGTCAACATTCAAGATGAGCAGGATATCAAAACTCCTAGAACTCCAGATGCACCTGGAGTATGCCAGACGCTGCCTGGACGAGCTGACCATAGAGGCAACCCAGGAAAGTGAAAGAATTCAAGAGGAGGAGGAGAGGAAAAAGAAGAAAGAGAAGGGCGAAAGAATCCTGCCTCACTTCATGCTAAGGCCTCATTGTGAAGTCAAGCCTGAATTGAGGACACCTCCACAACCAGTACAGTGTCAGCTACAGCCACAGCCAAAACAACCACTGCAACAAGTATCAAGAGCCGTGATATCCCCAAACGGAAAAATGTGAAGAGGAAATAAGGAGGCCACAGCATCTCCTAGTGTGGCATAGAACAAGGATGGAAACCTTCACTATCCCAGAGACGAAAGATTTCGGTGCTGAGGACACTCAAACTGCCTCCGCACTTTCAGCAGCTATAGTCAGTTGGGACAATGACTGGAGCCACCAATGTGTGTGTGTGTGTGTGTGTGTGTGTGTGTGTGTGTGTGTGTGTGTAAGTTTGCGTACGTTTCTTTAGTGTGATTATAAACGCTCACTCCTTTCCTAATATATATATATATATATATATATATATATATATATATATATATATATATATATATATATATATATATATATATATATGCATACATGTGTGTGTGTGTGTGTGTGTCTGTGTGTGTGTCTGTGTGTGTGTGTGTGTGTAAGTTTGCGTACGTTTCTTTGGATAGTAGGGTGTGTGGGTTGTTCTTTTTCTCTTCCCGTGTGTGGATAGTAGGTTTTGGATTTCGTATGCGTCCGCGTACGTTTGTGTGGATAGTGGTGTGTGGTTTTTTTCTTCTTCCTCTTCCCGTGTGTGGATAGTAGATATTGGGGTTTACATGTGTTCGCGTACGTTTGTGTGGATAGTAGATATTGTGATATTGTCCTCTTCCCGTGTGTGGATAGTATATTTGGGGTTTGTATGAGTTCGCGTATGTTTGTGTGGAAAGTAAATAGTGTGGTGTTTTCTTTTTCCCGTGTGTTGATAGTATATTTGCGGTTTGTGGATAGTAGTATAATAGTTTTTTCTTCGTCCAGTATCTGAATAGTATATATGTGGTTGTTTTTTCTTCTTCCCATGTGTGGATAGCATATTTGGGGTTTGTATGAGTTCGCGTACGTTTGTGTGGATAGTAGATAATATGTGAAGTGAGTATAAGGGATGATTTCCTTCACGTCCGTGCTTGACAAATATAACGTCAAGCGCTGGACATGCGCGCCGATCAAAACTGGACGATAAATCTAGACATTGTAAGGTGGCTTAAACCCCAGCCATCAGGTCCCACTGAACAATGCGGCAACAATTTGATCAATAAACTTGTTAAAACTTAAAGTAAGAACCTAAATATTAGATCTATAAGGTGTCTAAAAGCCCATAGTCATCGGACCAGCTACATAATGTGGCATCAAATTTACATAATTAGGAAATATGTCCCAAAAATTTTGAATTATGAGGTTAAAACACAGCAATCAGCCTGCCCCCCCCCCCAACCCGCACAAGGCGGAATACCTTATGATTAGAGTAGGAACCCCAAATATCATCAGACTAAATAAATTCCCCTAAAATATACTAGGAAGATTCATCATGTCATCTCTATTTTATTCTACAAACAGCACAAATAATGATTTTCTAAATTACAAATACGGCAAGACGACGCCATTTAATATTCGGAAACTGGCGAACAAAAAATCGATTCTGGATGTAAGGTGCATCCCTTCCACTCAGTCCGACATACCCTTGCCACTGCCAGACAAGAACTATAAGTGAGTGCGTGTTGGCCTTTCCCACTCACCAGGAGTACCGTGATACATCAATGTCTCGAAAATCGGACTAATCAAATGGCACTTTTTAATTGCACTAATGCGTTGCAGGAAGTGGCACCATTCCTTCCCCCTCGAAATAATTCGATCAGCCCCAGATGGGGCATAAACTAGTCGTGCATGCCCATATAGGCGCAAACGACTTAAATTCAAACGACAACCGACGTTCGCGCCATTAAACATTGAATAATCTAAGAAGATGGCTTCTAATGCAATATATAAAATGAAGCCGTTGCAGGAAGCAGTAGACGATTTGGGTGTGATGGAGGAGATGCTAGTCAAAATAAATGATGATCACTATTCTTATAACCATCATAGAGTGAAAATGGAAATCAACAATTTGAGAAAGACGAAGGAAAGACTACGAGAGTTATTGAAACAGGAAAAGGAGGAGAAGGTGGATGAAGATGATAGAAGAAGAATGAGAACCCGGAATGAAAAAATAGAAAAAGAAGAGGAGAATGAGAATAGGAAAAAAGCGGAGGAGGAGAAGGAGGAAAAGGAGAAGGAGAAAGAGGGGAAGAAAAAGAAGAAGAATGAAGGACAGAAAATAAGAAGTTGCTGAAGGTAACGAAGAAATTAGTAGAAGAAAACCAAAGGCCCTTTAAAGAGCCACTCATATTTCTCGAAAAGACATTTATTCTCTTTGCCATATATGTGTTGGATGAGTTATATATGTCTGTGTCCCGCCAGTTCCACTCCGCCAAGCGTTCTATGTTTTTTTTTTCCAGCTCTTTCGTCCGATTTAGGTCAGCAACATTGTTACCAATCTCCAGTACCGTGACGTCACCTCACCAGTTCCATTCCCATTGTCCCTATACAACGTCTTCACTTTCCCTTGTCCGTATACAGGCCCAATATTCCCCATGGTCAATTCCCATTGTCCGTATAGTGCCCCAGGATGATCTGATAAACCTTATCCGTATAGTGCCGTAGGATGTTTTGTAATGTATTTTCCCATTGTCGGTATATCGCCCCCATATACTACTGACGACGCGAGCATCCATTGCAAGGATGCTTTCCTGTAACGATTTATCGAACAACAGGTTATGATACTAGTTGCACTTTCA
Organism: Sinohyriopsis cumingii; assembly: GCA_028554795.2. Lineage (NCBI taxonomy): Eukaryota > Metazoa > Mollusca > Bivalvia > Unionida > Unionidae > Sinohyriopsis > Sinohyriopsis cumingii. Next base: position 50,631,533 of record CM068833.1, read on the forward strand.
GTCTGTTGCTTTCTGATTATTTCCCAATAGCTCTTGCTTAAAAAAAATTGTCTACATGTAAATAAATCAGCTCTGAGAGTCTTTATGAGAACCTCATCTAAGTTTGTTGCTTTGTTTGGTATGGTGCTGAAGCCAACAAAAATGGTACAGTCTTTCCATTGATAACACTTGTATGTTAATGTTTTATACTGTTTTGTTTAAGAATGTAGAAAAGGTCTGTGGCAACTGAAGTAATCTAAATACACTTGAGCTATAACCTGTCTCGGTATTAAAATTTATACTTGATCTATATAGGCTGTCTCGGTATTTAAAATTCACACTTGAGCTATAGCCTGTCTCGGTATAAAAATTCACACTCACCCTTGAGCTATTAGCCTGCCTCTGTATTAAAATTCACACTTGAGCTATAGCCTGTCTCGGTATTAAAGTTCACACTTGAGCTATAGCCTGTCTTGGTATTAAAATTCACACTAACACTTAAGCAATAGCCTTTCGTTCTATTATAATTCACACTTGAGCTATAGCCTGTCTGTATTAAAATTCACACTTGAGATATAACCTGTTTCGATATTAAAATTCACATTTGAGCTATAGCCCGTCTCTGTATTAAAATTCACACTTGAGCTATAGCCTGTTTCTGTATTAAAATTCACACTTGAGCTATAACCTCTAACTGTACTAAAAAGTATAAGGCACCTATCATTGTCAGAGTTGTCAGTAATATGATGTATTTCATTGTATAATTTTCTTCGTTTTAACGAGGTACCGTATATACTTTCTTATAAGTCGGATGTAACTGCAGACTGCCACAGAACCAGATCTGCCGTCGCATAATGGGTCGCTAGATCTCTGTTTAGCTGTGTTATAGAAGTAATCAGAAGAGGAAACAACATAGATCCTGATCTGCTGGCGTAGTATGCGACGGCAGAACATTATATCGATTGCAAATGGACTCGACTTATAAACGACTATGTGTGTATGGTTTCTGTCTGGATACCTTTACGTGTCGTGGTCAGTTCAGTCGACCGCGTTGTAATGGTAAGGATAGAGTCAGACGAGATGAGGCTATTACAGCCTAATGCAATTAATTTTGAAGGCTATTCTGAATTACCCGTAAGGGCAGAACCACGACATTGTTATAAACGCCAGTTTTCTATCTGAAAATGGAAACCTTATATGGAGTGTAGAATATTAATTGCAGTGAGAGATGAGAGAAAGAGAGTGTAGCATTTGGTGAAATTTATTCACAATAGTGAATTTATCAGCAATCTAAGTCAAGAAATTACTGACATGTTCAAGATTTATAGTGTGTGTGTGTGTGTGTGTGTGTGTGTGTGTGCGCGCGCGCGAGATTTGGATTTTTAATGTAGCTATAAAAAATTAAAAAAACATTAAGGTAAACAGGAGACTGATACCAGGAAGGAGAACAGTCCTGATAAAATTATTGTACGACCGAGATAAGATGGGCCTTAGGAGAAAAAATTTGTATTCGGATATTTTTATTAAGAAAAATATAAACACGAGAAGGATCGATGCTACAAGGGCAATCTAACGTAATATAGCAAAGATATATTGCAAAACAGTAACAGGTATTTCACAGACCCTATAAGCAAGTGTTTCTAATTTGAATTCGTCCATGAGCTTGTTCGTAACAATAAAGTGGATAGAATTTAGATATATTTATCTTTGAGAATAAAATTAATAAGCTGGATCTATTTGTTTCAGATAATAGCCAGTGTCAAATACGTAAACAGTTGATTAAATAACTTTAAGTACTAAACTCAGCATAGCTCTACGATCCCCCCCCACCACTACCCTTACTCAATTGACCTTTACGTCATAATGTATAATTAATCATCTTTTCATAAAGAGAAAGCTAAATTCTGATCTAAGTAATAAAGAAAACATGTTTATTCTACAATTTAAAGTGAATCCAAAGCAGATTTTTCCAAGGGTGAACAAAAATTATATCAAGGTAAAAACTAATCTAGAATGTAAATGATGAACTACAAAATGGATATATATATATATATATATATATATATATATATATATATATATATATATATATATATATATATGCAATAGACTAACAACGAACAGTGCGAAACTAGTATCTAACTTGCATGAGCTCTTTCGACTCTTTAATGAGTCTTTTTCAAAGGGAAATACAAAACATGGACAAGATAAACAAATAAAACAGAAAAACGATTATGTTTGCGAAACTTTACATGGCTGTTGCTACAGGAAATAAACTTTTTTAACTTTATTATGTTTCAGCTAGTTTGTTTCCAGAGTCATACGTATGAGGCCCTGGCCTCGTATTCTCAAAACGCTTGAAGTACAAAACTCAAGATCAAGCTCAACAACACCCAAAATCAGATGCTTGAAGTACAACTAGTCATGTGATATTTATCATCTGAAGTTTGGGACTGAAGCGAAGAAACATACCGCAATTATTATCATTAAAAATTAATTATAATGGAGATTGACGTTGCTTTCTTCAAAACGTTTTGGAAAATCAGGCTAGGCTTTATACGATTAGAGAAGCAGAATGTTTGAGCATATTTAGCACATTCGATATGTTTTAATTGATTTTTATTGATTAATTTATTTATTGATTAATTGATTGATTGATTGATATAGTTTTGAAATAAAAATATTGTTTCATTCATAGGTCCGCAAGTTAAGGGAGTTAATCAGGGGTCATCTAACTGAAGACGAGGTGTACGAACTTCTGCAACACCATGACTGGGAATTAGACCGAGCCACCAACGCATTTCTAAACAGTAAGTTTATACAATTCATCCAGCACCATGTTTTGTTCAAATTGAGAAAGCTATAGTCTTTTCAAAATATCAAGTCTGCTGTCCGTTTATTTGACAGTTGATTGCAGAACTTGGACTCTGTGGTGTTCGAAATCGAATAAAGAAGCAATCAAGTTCACAGCAAGTTTTTCTAGCACTGAAATATTGAGGCTTTTGGTCTGGAAAATAAACGGTACCATAAACAAAGCCAACAACCTACGTCACAGGAAGTGATTCACTGTGGTAAATTCGAGTTGCCATATTTGAATGAACTGTCGATTGGTGTTAAGTTTATTTAATGTACGCGTACTTTAAACAAGGTTGGTACAAAACTACCTTGCACACCAAGTCTGCAGGTTCTCGGAGTATGATCGCTTTTTAAATATTTGTCTCAATCGCTGCTGATAACTTCAAACACCTCAACCGATGATTGCTTGAGATGTTTGAAACATTAAAAATCATACCATACCCAAACAAATATAACTGATTAGCCGATAATCTGGTGTCTTTGGTACACATCATCATTGACCAGAAAGGCTTGATTAATACAGAATTTAAAGCAAAGCGTACGTTCAGTCAAAGCAAAAATCTATCATGGTTTCTTAAAATTTCCGGAATGCATCACTTCCGATGATGTGGGTCGTAGTTCGTGATAAAGCTACTTGAGTTTATTGATTCCAAGTGGAAGCGGTATCATGTTGCAATAGAAGTAAAGTCGTTCTTTAAGGTACTAATTTCAAGCGTTCGTGTTTCATCCCGCAGTTCTCATTATTAAATAGTAATATTAAGTTACGCTCCCTGTGGCCGAGTGGTCTAAAGCGCTCTCCGTTACGGATCACTGCCATCTCACCTCTGTCTGCGTGGGTTCGAGTCTCGGATTCAGCCAATGGGGGTATGTGAGAAATCTTGCCAGTGGGTCGGTGGTTCTTTCCGGTGGTTTTCCTGGGTTCTTCCTCCACCAATAATACTGGCCGCCATGTATAGCCTATCGTGTGCTGAAAAATGGCGTTAAACCCTAAAACAACAACAACGCTCCCTGTGTAAGGAAACGAATTCAAAGACGTCTCATACCAGACTCTTCAGAAAACCCTTGTCTAATAGTCACAACTTTGTGAAATGGGTGTCCTTTCTTTTTCAATCAAAAGTGTAAAACCCGAGTTTGTTTTCGGTTCTGCTAGTTTTCATGTAACATAACTGTAATGCTATGTATGTGTTTTAAAAAAAATGTATCCATATTAATTGATATGTATTGATTATTGAATTCGTTCCGAAATATAGACGCCTGGATGAATTGTTTTGGCACTTGCCAAAAAGCTAGCTTGTGGGCCGGCCAAAAACAATCCAAGCAAATGATGTTCAGTATCACTTTCATAACCTGTTCATTACATACTTTAAACAACAAGAAAAATAAGTAAAACGTTATTTGATATTGAAATGTAAACCATATTATAACATTATAGCATAAAATTAATGTTTCGCTATTAAGCTAATGAATTAAAAAGACTCCGCCCAGTGTATATTCTCACTGAATGGAATTACACTTATCACAGTCAGTGACCTCCATTAGTCAGATATCACTTTTGCAAATATGCTGTAACTTTGGTGGTAAAATTCCGCGTGAAGAAAACTGCTCCTTGACAACGTTATAATACTTAACTTAAATTGTATTTGCTGTGCATCTGGGGTTTTTTTACTGCATAAACACATGCACATGGCTCAAACAAGAGAAATGGACGAGTTATGGGTAAAAAATATTGTGAGTGTGGCGTCGATCCGGAACAGATTAAGTTTGGACGTAGAGTCCAGCCATGTTTGAAGTACGTCGAGGGAACGTCGGCAGATCATCGAATCTGTACACAGTTTAAGATGGTCAATGCCGAACGCCAGACTGCACAGAAAATCCAGTTAGAGGTTGTGGATAAACTGTTATGAACCATGTATAACAACACCATGCCTAATATCACAAATTTGGCATTGCAGAGGGCAATAACACCATGCTTAATATCACAAATTTGGCATTGCAGAGGGCAAATAACACAAAATTGAATGTGATGATGTGATGGACGCGCTACTGGCGAATGGACTTTTCAGCCAATTGCAGTCCATTAGCTATCCCCCGGCTCTCGGGTGCATTATTAAGTGGACGGTTCCAGCCCCACTGGCCATATCCGCCCCCTAAGCGCAAGTTTGGGGATCCTGTTCTGACCTCAGGACGTTTTCGTACTCATGGTCGTATGGTTGAGACTCCGGCATCGGCTTTGCGATACGCACGGCTATGAAGACAGCGATATTGAAGTTCTGACTTACAGGAAGAAAAAATGTGTGGCCAGGTTTAAAAGAAAAGAACGCAGGCAACTGCACGCCTTTGAAGTGCGATAAGGCAAAACTAATTCTAGTACGACTGCGCCAGAAGACAAAAAAGCAGGCTCAACGTATACTTCAGTAATATGGCGTATTATGACTCTATGGTCTTAAAATGAGTAATTGAAAAGAGTGAAGCAACAAGCTTTGTTAAATTCAAAAAATAATTTACTTCCCTAGAATACAAAGTGAAAATGTAAAAAGACAAACTTACGGTATCGTGAATAAATCCCTAATAATCCTCGAATTTCTAACACAAGTTTTAATATTTAAAGTTCTAAATAAACTTTAGTGGTATTATTAAATAAATCCATCAGTCTTTTGTTGAATCACGATAATACAATCCAAGAATGTATCCCTTACTTGAATTATAATTTCCAGTTAATATCCCTTTCCAAGAATATTTTAAATGGTAAGCACTTTGTATTTCCAGAGAAGAATTACTTAAATAACATGATTACATAAATTCCGTGCCCAAATGAAATGCTGTACACAGCAATGATTCTGCCTCAATATCTTATTGCACGAGTGAATAATTTTTAGAAAAACAAGATTATTGTCCTCTATATGTCTTCAGGCCACTTTAACATTATCTAATAAAAATTAAAAAAAACCTTATGGGAAATTTTATTCTGAAAGGTTCCAAATGTTTATTAGATACAATCTTAGTTATAATTAGAAGGTGTGTTTCTAAAATTATAATATGTGGCCAACAAGGGGTTGACCGGGTATTTCATGAGGAATAATCAAAGTGCTGGACTCAATTGAGATAAACATGTTCACAAAATTAAAATCAATAATTCAGGTCAGGTAGAAAATGAACTTGATTCTGGACAAGGTCAAGTCCAAAATACAGTTATCAATTTTCCGTAGTATATAATCAACAAGCAAACTAACAAACAATGCAAATTAAATATACATAACAGTCGCCTATAACATAGGCTGTCCTTGGCAAGGAACAGAGGATGTTATACAGCTTGAGGTTCAGTCTTGTGTTAACGGCACAGCTGTACAAAGCTGTTCAAGGGCTGCAAAACGCCTACGACGAAAAAGCTGGTAGACAGCATTAAATCGACTGCTTCTTTTCGTAACGCTGCGACCACCGTATAGCGAGTTGATGAGATCGAGCAACTGGCTGTCCAGGCTAATGCACCCATACTAGGGTTCATTAAAGAATAAATACAAATTGTGGATTGTCCGCTGTCAAGTGCTTCACCCTGGTGTGTCACAGTACCATATTTTTCTCGCTTGGTCAGAAAACAAATCTCCAACTACGTCCGTGTAGCTTCTGCTACATAGCGGTCGGCTGCGACGGCGTCTCCAAAGGACCCAGTGTTATACCGTCACCTTCATTCAGATCATCGAGGGCTAGTTGGAGGAGATTTGAGCCACCGGCAGAAAATGACCAGCATTTTGTTCTTTAAGACAGGCATCCATAGTGTCATCTCTATCGTGAGCCATTGCAGGCAAACGACAGTAACCCATTGTGTCCAGACTGTGACAGAAAAAGGCCAACATTCTATGTATTCTTCTTTAATATCGACAACCTCTATGGATGTCCATGATTCAGTGCTTGCCGACAGACGGCTTCAAATGGCTTTACTAGCCCAAACTAGAAAATATTGCAGCAGACGCATCCAAGCGCTATATCTTACAAACTGACATCAAATTTTCGGAGGAGCGTAATGGCACACACACACGTACACAAACACACAGCGAATGTACAACGGCTTCAGGAACCATATGCGTTCTAGTGGCTTGGCTGAGCGACCATGAGCGTAGTTTAGTGAGCGAACTGGGGTGTGATGACGGAAGGTGGTAAGTAAATCGTAACCATTAAATAAATTCCCAGCTGAGGCAATAACGATCACTGTTTAGTCCATTACAGAATTTTCCACCTATATATCAGGCTAGGGCTGCGCGTCAACAGATGTTACTGTGTGATGGAGTTTGACCAACAAGCGTGAACAGCAACGTGCATACAGCTAAACACAAACTTGCAAACTAAAACGACGTCTGAGTTTGTTAAAACACGTTCTTTTTGTGACAGGGAGAGGGAGATCCCGCCTTTAGATTAATCCTGGCATCATTTCTGCCGGGTTGGAGCGCTTCACAATGCCCAGCTCACGGGTTGCCAGACTTACCTAGTCTTGCAGGCACAACGTGCGTAGCAAGAGTTGCGTCACGGCACCCAAAAACTCTATGCCGGGGTCGACCGGCAGCAATCTGGGCAACTTAACAGCCAATTACCAGTACTCGCATACAGCAGCAATGATGTTATCGTAAGTCCTATCCGCATGCTGCTCGTCGCATATCCTTTCAAAGAGGTAACTTAGAAGCTCGTTTCGCTTTCGCTTGTACTCGACAGGCGCTGTTTGAAGTTTGTTTCATCGTCTTGTCGTGCCGTATATGTTCGGCTTCGGCCTTATCTGGCTTAACAGTACTGAGCTGCAGCCAACGGCCGACCAGGATGACCCCCTCCCCCCAAAAAGCTGATGAAACTCGCGTCTTGCAAATCACGTATCTAAGCCACATCACGACAACGCTATATCCGCAGAAGATTTCACGCCTGTACTATATAAATTTGACTAATACACTGTTATGAAGAATGAAATACCATCTAACGCGCATAAGGCAACATTTTCATGGTACCAAAAGTACGTATATTGTTACTCGTTTTGTTTATAAAGATTCCAAATATTCGGTACCGTTATTTGAGCACATTAACTTACTTTCAATTAGCAGCTTTCTGGGTTTTACATCCAAAGAAAATCACTCCAGATTGTAACAAATATGCAGCTCTATCCTTTAAAACTGCAGTTCTACCTATCTGGGGGATTTTTTTTCTCTTGTCAGGGAAATTGAATCCGAGATGGTTTTTGGTTAATGAACTCGGCCCTCCTTATACTTCGCAATTACCGCTAATCGCCGACATTTGCATCGCTATATAAGGGTATTCTAATGTTTTTTTTGGGCAACCAAATGTAGTCCAGCGTCACATATTTGGCAACTGTACATGCACAAGTTTGATGATAATATGACTTTATGTACGTTCAGAATGGGACATTACTGAATAGCTATACTAATACAACATTAATGTGAATTAATATAAAGTATTACAACATTAATGTGATTTGATATAAAGCATACAAGACAAAGAAACGTGATTGACCCTATCTGAGCTTACACGGGAACCCTGTGGCAGTTTATACGGAACCCTGTGGCAGTTTATACGGAACCCTGTGGCAGTTTATACACGGCATCTGTTGTCTTCGTTGTCATCCTATGTTAGCAGTAGTTTGACATCTCTCATGCCATCTCTCATGACATCTCTCATGCCATCTCTCATGCAATACAAAGCGCCATGGCAGGAAACCCCGAAAAGGAGACATTTTAGTTATGCATCACTTGAAGAGACGAGAGAGAGAGAGAGAGAGGGGGGAGGGAGAGCAGGGGTTGGGTTAGACTCTTTTTTCGCAATATCGTGAAAGGAGATTGGACTTTGCCTCTTTGCTATCTTTTTTATATTCATCCTCTTTTTCTTCGACTTCTACTCAGTAATAAAAAGAAACTATATAAGTAGGTGTGGCAGAAAAGTAGCGAAGTATTCTAATTGGAATCGATGTTGGCAAAAGTGAGTTCCGGGACAGTTCGATGTCTTCTGCCTTAGGCATGACAGGACGTTCGATGTCTTTGCCTGAGGCATGACAAGACGAATGGCTTCTTCAGTCAGTTCATTCTATCAGGGAAATGTGTCATAGTGTAAAGGGAAATTTTTAATAATTCATTGTGAAAGATCAAGAAGCAGCTTTTTCAAAACAACAAACTTAAGGTTTCTCACAAGGGTGATTTAGATCTATTGAATTTATATTGACATGTTGCCAAGATGTATTTTGTGTATTAAGAGCATGCACGGCGAAGACTAAATAATTCTAATTTTCGTACAGCCTGTATAGAAGGCCTGGTTAAGATGCTTTATTTTCAATTTAAAAAAATAATTTAATGGGTTTTCATGTCGTGATTGGATCTTGTATATTTGCTTTGTTCGGTTAAATTTGTTACTGGGTTTGTTATGGTGTTCGATTGGATGAAGCTTGTCACGCAGAAGTAAGGTTTTTGATCTAAAATGTGGGAGGGGGGGAACGCACATCAGAAATATGAGCCAAGCTCAACATGGCTTCCGTAAATTAAAACCATTTATTTTGTCTTCAAACTGCCACAGCATTCTACAGAATAAGTAAGACCTTATGTTCGCCTCTGCTAAGCAGGAATGAGATTATCATTAGAACAAGTGTCCAGTGTTATGTATGTCGCGCACAAGGTCAAAGGTCAGAGTCTTACAAGGGATGTAGGAAATATATACACAACTAAATAGCTTTCACCAACATCAAATCCAAACCTTATATAAGTGAACGAGCGTGGTGAGAACTATATTGCCTTTGTTTCATATAATTCATTCCAAGTATTAACAGAATGCATGAAGGGGTGTAGGAAATATCTTCGAAACACAAACTGCAGATTTTACATGGGAAAATAGAAGCAGTTTCATGTATCTTCAGCTGCAAATTCTCTGTCGTGCAGCCACTGTCTCAATTAGCACACTAAGTTTTATTAGTATAGGAAGCTACAGTGGGTTTCTTTAATTCCTCTAATTTAAGCTCCCGTCAATTTAGATAGCTTTTTCGTGGCATGCTTCCATTTCTTTATATATCTGACTATTGCCTCAAATGCTTACAGTTTATTCCATCTGATTTTAGGTGACCCAAAAGACTTGCGGGAAATGTTTAACAGAGAGGACGAGGTAATTTGTTTTTATCATTGATCTTAGTAGTTTTATAAATATTTGAATGATAGTGGTAGCTAATGTTTTCAAGCTCCGTTTTTAAATGTTTAACAGTCCTATAGCATAAGAGAGACAGAGGCAGAGACAGAGAGAAAGAAAGAGAGAGAGAGAGAGAAGGTGGGCATTAATGCAATGCCCTCATCATAGAAACTCTTATATAAGTTTAGTTAAGAGTTTATTTTTATTGTCACCATTACTTTCAAGTATTCAGGTATTAATCATGCTAAACACTGGAAGCATCTTCTGTACTGGCTTTGCTTTGAATTAGAACGATGTTTCCAATTGGTAAGCAATGTTACTATTTCAGAAAGGAATAAGGACAGAAAATAACAACAACGACAAAATGAACAAAAAAAGTGTGGAAGAAATAAAAGACTAATCACCGCAAATTCAAAACATTTATTATGTGAACAGTTTTACAAAACACAGACTGGAAATGCTCCGACAAGACAATTGAACTTTTTATTTTCGCGAACATCAAGGGTATATCTTAGGTCTTTGTAAAGAGTTTGAATTTGTTTCCTTAATAGACTCTCTACATCTGGCCATAAATCCAAATATTTAAATGAATATAAGATAAAATAAGGAAATATTAATCTGAGTAAGAAATCTGCGAAATTGTGAAACCATGGCTTATGGCTAAGCAAAATGAGCTTATGATATGACCTTCCATCTGTCCTATGACATGACCTTCCATATGTCCTCTATTATGACCTTCCATCCGTCCTATGATATGAACTTCTATCTGTCATATGACATGACCATCCATCTGTTCTTTGATTGACCTTCCGTCGGTCCTATGACCACCTTCCAACTGTACTATGATACGATCTTATATCTGTCATATGATATGACCTTCCTTCTGTCTTATGATATGACCTTCCGCTTATCCTATGATATGACCTTCCATCTGCCCTATGATATGAACTTGCATCTGTCATATGACATGACCGTCCATCTGTTCTTTGACTGACCTTCCATCGGTTCTATGACCACCTTCCAGCTGTACTATGATACGATCTTATATGTGTCATATGACATGACCTTCCTTCTGTCTTATGATATGACCCTCCACCGATCTTATGATATGACCTTCTACCTATCATATGATATGACCTTACATCTGTCCTATGATAAGGCCTTCCATCTGTCGTCTGACAATTAATTGTTATCACTCTAGACCTCTTCTTTCCTCAATAGATATGGCTCAGACTTGATCATCAAAGTCTCGGTCGACTTGGATTGAAAACGAAATGTACACAGCTTATTGTTGCAGAGTGGTTTCGCGTTGTCTGAACCTTTAACCATCCCTGAGGTAGTATTGCTGATGAGATTTTATTAAAGTTACTGGTATCATAATTTCTTTTCCCAAAAATAAATTTTTATAACGGTGTAAAACATAATCGCCACCCCTTGTTAGGTTTTTTTTCAGACCGTTTTATTTCCGGTATTATGTTGTCTTGAACGGATCGGGACCAGACTTAGTAGATATGCTTAGATCATCAAGGTCGCATAGGAGTTTAGGTGAAACTTTTCTATATATATGAGATGATTAGGATTCCTGCTGATAAAGCTTCTAATAACAAGAGAGGCCGCATTTTGAACAGGCAAATTTGGTGATTCCTTCAAAAGATCTTGAATTGGTTCTATTATAAGATGATCTGGTTGTTTGCTCAGTTGAGCTGTTGCTATCTTAAATGCTGTTTTTTTTAAAATCATGTTTCGAACAAGATTTACAGACTTGGTACATGTGATTATATCACCAAATGATGGAGGAGTTCTATTTTGAACGTGGTTTCGAACAATTTCCATTCTTCGTGGTTACGTACGTTGGGGTCGTCTTCAGTGAAACTTGAAGTAGGAATATTTTACATTTCTGTCCACTCTTGTACACTCATCCAGAGTACTAGTGACCTGTCCAGATGTCGCTCATCTTCGTGTTCTAAGATTATAGCCACACACACACACACACACATGAAAACACCCACCCACCCATATATATATATATATATATATATATATATATATATATATATATATATATATATATATATATATATATATATATATATAACAAATCTGCATGAGATTTCATACATTGATGATAAGGTTAACGTTAATTTCAATTTAGAATGAACTGCAAGAAATTCAGAAGGACGAGGTTATCCGGGATCTTCTTAGAAAACATGAAATTGTAACAGAAACCAGGCAGTTTGCATGTCAACCTTGTGATCACACGTGGTGGCGCAAAGTTCCAGCACGGAAAATGGTATGCAATCCTTCAACATCATGCTAAGAAATAACAGTGTATGAAGTGAATTGAAAGATGAACTACCTAAATGTTAGAACAATCGTTTTTAATTCATACTACATGGTTACACGAAATATTATGAAAATACAATTTGGTTCTTACGTATCAAGATTTTAATGCGAATGACCAAGCGTCAAAACATAAGAATTCTTAATGTTGACCTCATTTACGCACGCGTTATGTACCTTTGAATCTTTTATACTTACAGCTTTAGGGCGTTTCTTCAAACGAGTTAACGTGTTGTCTTATTTTTGATCAAATGTAAATAGATACTGTGGCTGATATATACCAAAAAAGAGAAATATTAGCGGCATTTCCACAGAAAAGATAAAATATTTTGCTGATGTCTGTTGTTGATAACCAGTAGGAATGTATATTTTTTTTTTTTTTTTTTTTTTTGCTTAGGTATCCAAATGTAAGAAATGTGGAAAGAGGTACAATGCTATACCAAGGAATCAAGAATGGGGTTGGGCTATTTTTGTGTGTGACTGTGGAAGAGAATTTAGGTTTGTAGTAAAATTAACAGGATGACCAAGTGGGCCAGAGGTTATTAATTGACATTCACTTAAAAGTAAAATACAGAGCGATTCTCAAAGAACTATAGATTCGTAAAGATCTTCTCTCAAACTTGCCTTGTTGATTATGATAAAAGTTACATATTATCTATTGTCACACTTTATACAAAATTAAAAGGTCTTCAAACCTTCATTTATTTAAATTTTAGAAGCCTTTGTGGTCATTTTTTCTGTAATATTTTGTTCGACACCTTAGGGGTTTTTCAGTTACATTTATTTTCAGCTTGAGTAACGTTGTCCATATTTCATGGCAAATGGGCAACATTTCTATGCCCTTAAAAAAAATTTGCAACAGAATACTTTCTGTAAAATTTGGTAAACAACATACAGTTGAGGACTGTGAACAATAATTCTTGAATATTTTGTATTAATTATATATATATATATATATATATATATATATATATATATATATATATATATATATATATATATATATATATATATATAATAAAATAAACTAGAGACAAACAGTCATACATATAATTATATTGTTATAAAGGATATACAATAGATCAATTTAAATTATACAATTTTATATAGTGCATTAGCATTAAGTCCATTAGGATAAAGGGTATCTAACTTATGAATCCAGTAAGTTTCTTTTATGAGTCTATTCATGTCACCATGCACAATATCTATTGGCATGAAAGAAAAATCAAGTAGAGAGTGATTATTGGTGTTAAAGTGTGTTGAAATATTAGAGGATAACTGAGGATCTCTATAATTTTTTATATGAAAGCGATGATTATTCATTCTCTTAGAAACTTTTTGTAGTGTTTGTCCAACATATTGCATGCTACATTTTTTACAGGTTATTAAATAAATCACATCAGTTGATATGCAGTTAGTGTTATCGCGTAGAGAAAATACCTCTTTTGTATTAGCGCTACTGAAAGAAGTACTTTCTCTTATGTTTGCACATTGAGAGCACCGGTGTCTGTTACATTTAGATGACGAAAAGTGTATTGTTTTATTTTCTGTCTGTTTAGTTCTGATTAAAAAATCTGGCAAATTCTTGCGTCTTCTATAAGCGAGAACTGGTTTAATTTTGAAAAGTGATTTGACGCTAGTTTTATTGGATAAATTTAGGAGACTATAATATTTATTAATTATACGACCTATATTAGGTAATGAAGGATTATATTGTATTGTGAAAAGAATTACATCTCTCTCTATTTTACATTCTGCTGTGTTTAAAGCCTCATGTTGAGTAAGATTACGGGCTTTGTTCAGTGCAGAATCAATTATGTATGTAGGATAATTTCTATTTTGGAAATAAGTTCGTAATTTATTCAAAGAATTTTGTAATTGACAATCATCTGAAATAATGCGTCGGTATCTTTTGGCCTGGCTATATGGTATACCGTTTTTACATGACATGGGATGACATGAAGAATATTCTACATATTGGTGGATATTAGTTTCCGTGATATGAATATTTGTAGAGATAGTGTTATCAACATTTTTTATTACATTTACATCTAAAAATGAAACATGCGTACTTGATGCAGTATAAGTAAATTTAATTGTCGGATGAAAATGATTCAGGCGATCAATAAATTTGTTCAGTTCTTCATTTGAATGGTTCCAGATCATAAATATGTCATCTAAAAATCTGAACCAAACAGATGGATTAAACTTTTCGTTTTGAAGAAAATCTTTTTCTAATTTACCCATGAAAAGGGAAGCGTATGAAGGAGCCATAGGACTACCCATTGCTGTACCCATTATTTGTATGTAATTCATATTATTGAATTGAAAATAATTGTTTTCCAAGATAAGTTTTATTATTTTACAAATATCTTCACTAGATAGTGTGCTATTATTAAGTTTGTTATCAATAAAATATTTACATGCTTCAATACCATCTGATGCGGAATGTTGGTATATAGTGATGTTACATCTAATGATACAAGGGTTGAGTTATCAGATAGTTGTGGAATAGACTTCAACTTTTTAATGAAATCAGTGGTATCTTTAATGTATGAAGGAAGTGATTTCATTAAAGGTTGTAAAACACTATCAATAAATTTGGATAGGTTTTCAGTATATGATATATATATATTTCTTTTTTCTAGCGGATTTGGTCACATGGGTGTCACAAGAAGTGAATGTTATGTACACAGGGGAGGCTGTGGAGAGATGGCTCTGCCTGACCGAATACGCCCGCCAACCAGACGTGGCAGGAAGCAAAAGTCTCGAACCAAGCACAGTTGTGATGCACCAGACTGCCTGAACCAGCATGATTGTGACGGTGGCCACAACTTGCATGATGGGAATGATGATTACGCTGGAGTCCAGCAAAATCACTATCCCGGATTCGGCCGTGGACAAGTATACGGACGTTACACAAATAGACGACCAGCGCAGAGACGTCCATTTAATCAACCAGGGAGGCGCGGTCAGGGTGAGTTAAGTTTTCTTCATCCGCGGAATTACGTCCCTTTGATTCTCTGGTTCAGAAGGATTTTTAATAGACTTGTTATTACGCAGGAGGAAAAACAAACAAAGATTACAAGCAATATTCATTCGGAAATCAATGGAGCGAACACTTGATTAAACATAATATTATATTGTCAGCTACGAATTGAATGTTCCAATATGGCATGAAAATTATCAAAGGTCATGAAAGAACAATCTCAAAAATATCCTTATATCTTGTTGGTCTATTAAATATACTTTGAAGCAGAATGACCATGGGTAACAAGAGTTGTAACATTCACCTAATCAGTGGACATGCATCTGGGCGACCCAGACCTGTTGATGAAATATTTAGCGAACAGTCCAAAATGTAATTTAGGCATCACTTTGGCGATCACAATAAAAGCAGGGAGTATACGATTGCATATGAAAGGAAGACTGGGTTTCAAATGAATGTTGACAGGAAAGAAGTAATAAACTCTTATTTCTTGATTACCCTGCATGTCGAAATCGAATTTTCATAATAAACTTTGACCAGGATATCATTGAATTCAAAGTACGCATCTGGTCCTATTTAAGACTATCCTTTTAAATAGATAAACATACTTTGACATTCATTATGCGAACTCATCACTTCCTTACCCTTGCAGACCCAAAATGTATCCACCCAAAGTCTCGACAGAACAAGCCCAAGGTAATCATTCCTAGTGAGGAACACAGGAGCACAGGGTCCACAGTGAACACGTTCCTGGACCAAGGGGATTTGTGTAGCTTGTCCTCCTTCCAGCCCAGTGAGGACGATATCGATGAAGGGAGCGGATCCGGGGATGAGGGAGGTCACTGACCTGGCTGATATCAGAATCATGCCTGCAGTCTGTTAGATCTACTGTAGTTGTCTCTTTTCTGACACAAAAATCTATTAGATCCTTTTTATTTGCATTCATATGTCTCTCTTTTCTGACACAGAAAACTATCGGCTCCTTTTTATTTGTATTCGTATGTTAGGTGCTTCTGAAATTCGAACCCACCATTGTGCTTACCAAAAGATGACATTTGATATTTGCGTTAAAATATTTTAAAAAATGTTTATGCTAGTTAATCCACAGATTTACATAAGGATTAAAAGTTGTGTATATTCAATCGAAGGATGCAGTTATTGATTATCAGTTTGCAACAATTAAATATAATTTATTGTAAATTTAGAAAGTTAAAGTTTTATAATTTGTTGAAGTGATTTTGAAAATCTGCATGAAAATGAAATAAAGTAACACTCTTTGAATCCGAAATATCTTTCATTAGGTTCCAGTTTAAGGTAAACTTGACTGATAGCACAAAGTGCCCCGCTTTGGTGGAGTGTCTCTCTCACAGTAGTGCTATTTCGAGTTTATCCTTACGGCCATTTTCAAATTCCAACAGAGATACATATCAGAACTCCAAGAGTTACTCAGAAAATATATTTTAAAATGGTGTGTTTCACGTTTATCCTCTTCTACCCTGTCCCCACTATATGCATGGCAGGCTCTGGGATGTAGGACAGCCTTGATGCGCCCTTGATTTTGTTTGATTAATGGGGACAGCCTTCCTTCCCTGTGATGCGTCCTTGATTATGTTGGACGAATGGAGACAGTCTTCCTGCCCTGTGATGCGTCCTTGCTTATATTGGACGAATGGAGACAGCCTTCCTGCCCTGTGATGCGTCCTTGATTATATTGGACGAATGGAGACAGCCTTCCTGCCCTGTGATGCGTCCTTGATTATATTGGACGAATGGAGACAGCCTTCCTGCCCTGTGATGCGTCCTTGATTATGTTGGACGAATGGAGACAGCCTTCCTGCCCTGTGATGCGTCCTGATTAATTTCGACTAATGAAGGCAGCCTTCCAACCCTGTGATGCGTCCTTGATGATGTTCGATTACTAGAGGCAGCCATCGTGCCCTGTGATGCATCCTTGAATATGTTCGACTAATGATGAAATCAATATTGGCAAATCTTTGAAAGAAATATAAATATGCTTTCTGTATTTGGTCTAACGGAAACCATACTAGAAAGAGAAAATTGCAAATCTAAGAATT
The DNA here is from genome assembly GCA_028554795.2 of Sinohyriopsis cumingii. Classification (NCBI taxonomy): domain Eukaryota; kingdom Metazoa; phylum Mollusca; class Bivalvia; order Unionida; family Unionidae; genus Sinohyriopsis; species Sinohyriopsis cumingii. The sequence goes on from CM068833.1 coordinate 50,648,927, forward strand.
ACAAGAATAAACACTAAGAAAAGTATTCCTTCAAAGGAACAGCCAAATGGAAATAATGAAATCTGATTTTTTTAATTGGAGAATTTATTGCTAAATTTTGTAGACACCCACTTTTACATTCTCCCGTGTGCGTAATCACGAAGTTATCACATCATACTTGCATAAAGGCTCTCTAGACAGATCGATATGAATGATCCACTCGTAACATGTAAAGCAGAAAAGTCAATTATGATCGAAAACTTCAATTTCTTGTATAACAATTGCCTATGCCCATATAGCTTCGTGTGACCCACATTTCTTTTTTGCACCCCCCTAAATGGAAAAGACGGAAGAGTCCGGACTATTCGGGATCACAGTCATACACAGATATTTCGAAACGTGTGATAATAGAGAAACAGTCTATTAAACGTAATTCCTATTTTGATTTGCTTGATTACATATAAAACTGAGATTTCTGATGTGAATCGCTATTGTTTTATTGATGTATATTTGTATCGTTTCCTTTATGGTCAGTTATATAACTTAAGATGCTATGAAATCAAAAATATAAATATTTTTCAGACATTTCTTTGAAATTCTGCTTGTTGAGAAAGTCTGTATTTCCTAGATTTATCAGTAGTGTGTCCTAATGTTGAATGTACACATGTTACAGAATACAAATTTGTACACGGTGTAAAGTAATTAGATTAGATTGTGATTATCAATGAACGTTGATCATTCTTCTATGGTTGAAGAATTTTAAAAACTGCTTGGACAGCGGACATCGTGTACGAAGGTCTTCGACGAATTGACACCAATGCTAATATGACACTAGAGAAGACAGAAAACGTTTTGACCTGATGAACATGTCATATTGATGAGAAGGAAATCACCGAGAACAATCACAAATATAGATCATTAAGATTTAGGTAAGAGTAATAGCAGTTGGGATTGAAAAGATCTGCTTATAAAATAAACAAAATTAAAACTTAATTTTGTAAGATATCATTGAAATTATCTCAACTTTATGAAGTCTATTTAATTTTTTATTCACTGTGGTGGAATTGAACGTAAATACCTCGGGTGAATATCAGTAAACTTTTTGTGAAACTTTTTAACCTATTTATACTCTTTATTTTTAACCGCTGAAAAGACACCCATATATTAGGCTTACAAACACTTAATTTGCAGATTGCAGGGAGGGGGAACAGGCAAACTAAATATAATTTCTAAGTAATCAATAATTACAAATTGAAGCATAATATTACCCTAGACCAGGGTAACTTTTGAATCTAGGTTCGTAAGGAGGACTGTTAATGGTCATCTAGATTCGTCGGCGTCAGATGGTTTTATGCAACGGAGTACTAAATTATTAACACATTTACGAACCCGGGGTGAAGTGCTGCAACAAATTAAGAATGTCTCAAGATTTGAGAAGTGACGTAGTATGAAAGGAAGTTACATATGTAAAACGTATCTTTCCCTCATTCTAAGGCATGGATCAATATTGTTACATTAAACCATGATCCACCATAGTGTCTGTAAACAAGACAGGATGGCATAAATGTGTAAATCTGTACGCATTATGGCAATTATGTTACTATTTCTTGACTACGTTTGCATCCAATTATATGCAATGCTTCTTCTTCCACTTGGGTACAAACTTTAAATACTTTTGCAAATTTGCTGTACAGTAATAACAAACGATGACAATATTATCCCAAACGATTGATTCACCCTTTTCAACGCCCACCGCGATCGTGGCGGAAGTACGTTGACCACACCTTTGATCCGTGTCAGCGATATACGCGCTCATGGTAAAAGCAGAGCCGCCCCATCTGACGTTTCACGCCAAAGTATGCGCTCAGCTTTATCCCTATGTCCACAGCTAAAGATAGAGATCGGGTTCGAAGGCCTCAAATTCAATGCAGCGTCAAAGGGACTCTCTGCCACTCTGTATGGAGCCTGCTCTTCGAATGAATGTGGCATATAATTAGAATCCAGATGACTTATAATACATGCTTAAGACCAAGCATGGGGGAACGGACCCTATCGGGCGTGGGACTCGGGCCATGGGGGATGATGATCACGGGAGAAGATGTACTGGGAACGTTCGGACGAATAGTGTATGACATTGTCAAAGAATACTAACAATTGGTGGAAACGTAAACTCCCTTTAGACACGTTTTTCACACCTGTCATTTAATTGATTCATAGCTAAGTTAAAGTACGATAACTTAGCTGATTTTTATGTCGAATCGAACACAGTATTGCTCATAACATTGCTCATTGAAGTTTGAAAACACGCACTAACGTAAACAGTGAGCTGCATAGAAGTGTTGGGGTTCTTGTGGGGAAAATATTATGTGGTGTCAAGTCATTATAAATTATTATTAGTAGTAGTAGTAGTAATAGTAGTAGTAGTATTACTATTATTATAAAATCACCAATTTTCTTTATACTAAGAACGAAAAATATTTACGAAATATCTTTAAGAAAGAGAAACATGTGATACTCGTCAGGTATCAAATGTTGCAGATAAACATCGGGGATTTTTTAGACGAAAGGATTAATGAGCTCGTGTAGGTTTAGCTTCTCGTGGTTTCAGATACCGATGCATCTGTGACAATTAACACCTGATGAGTATTTATTTATTAAATGCTTATAACCAGGATATGTTGACTTCGTTGGATTTTTTTTTTTTTTTTTTTTTTTTTTTTTTTTTTTTTTTTTGTTATAAAGAAAATGTACATTTCTTCACCTGTGCAAATGCATATTTATTACATTGTGTTATTCAAATTCCTTTTTTTGGAGAATGTTACCATGGATAACCATCTCCACCGTGCTATTACATCGCAAGCTTCTGAAACTTTAGCAATCTAGAATGAATAAATTATAATATCTGAACAAATGAAATATCGAAAGGAAAATTGCTGTACAGAAATTATGTGTTTCGTGTCTCTATTTAGGGTCTTTGCTTTTTCTGGTATTTTTCTCAGATATGATAAATGTTCTTGTTTTGTGTTGCTTTCTGTTCTTTTTGTTTTGTTTCGTTGGGGTTTGGTTGGTTTACTATTGGAATATATTTATTCCCCCACTGTATGGTGAGGTGCTCAATCAGTAGACACAATATGACAGTCTGTAGGTCTACAGGTATGATTGAAACTAAGCTCGATCACCCGAGGCTCATTCATGTAATGGTTTTGAGATGAATGAATTTCGCAATACACAGTGCGCGGAAATGTACTATCAACGTGCAATTCAGAGCAAACAATTTTCGGAAAATACTGTAGCAGTTGTATGATTTGATAATGGCGAAAGGACCGGGCGACAACCATAATGGGCTTGAAGAACGGACTCGAAGCGTAAGTAAATGACTATTCATCAGTGCAACATGACGGAAAAAAATGAACATAAATATGTACTGTGGAGGGGGTGAAGAAATTCGTTCCCAAAACACAGAGCTATCTTATTGACCTCCTCATCAGAATTTACTTTACTGATCACAGTGACATGCTATATACTATAAACGAAATCGGAAGTAATCGGTTCAAATTGGGGTGATATTCTAAGTAACACTGACAGCATGTTTACCGTCACTCCTACGGATTATAAATCATATGGGGCCATCCATTTAGTACGCACGCAAAAATCTGGTAAAGCTTGACTCCTCCCCCTCCCTGTATACATGCGTACTTTTTTACACACACACACACACATATCCTGCGAACGTACGCTTGACGCACCCACCTTTCCTTAATTCTAAAGAACGGCCCATATTTAATTCACGCAGAAACGATCAGGAATTAATAATATTAACGTCTTAATAAAACAGATAGTCCACCGACGTTGAATCTCTGGCTGCATCAAAGAAATAACCTGCGTAACTTTAAAAAGTTTAACTCATGTCCGCTAAAATTTAAATTCAGTCGAACAGGTTACGTAGTAGACAAATTATTATCGAGGTTTCACCACCACCCGTTTTCTATGCGTATGTACATTATCAATATCAATAGAACACACCCATACGCAAGCGTATGCATTTGGGTTAACCCCAATCCCCCTCCATGCGTTGGTACTAAATGGACGGCCCCTATTAATGCATTGTTTGTACAAAATCCCTATGCAACAACTCTCTCTCTCTCTCTCTCTCTCTCTCTCTCTCTCTCTCTCTTTCTTGCAAACAGCCTCTTATGGGTCATTAACTGCAAGATGGTTTGTCCTCCTTCTATATCTCCCCATGGAGCTATATAGATACGTATGCAGCTTAATTATTTTGTTTGTCTTTACTTCTTGGATAGAACATCAGCTCCGTTCTCAATACGTCAGATATCGTCATATCCTAATTAAAACAGACAGTAACTGCTAACGTGGTTTTAGGTCACTGCAAGGCATTATCCCATATAAATTCTAGCTCAGTTCCTTCCATGAACAAACATAATACAGGAAGATGAATTTAATTGTCTAAAATACTTCCTTAGCACACTAATTGATCTCTATCATAGACCGGTCTCACTACATTCATTTAATCCCCTGCAGTGCAAGCTGTTAATCCCTATCTTGAATATGTCGGACACGTGCACATATAGTGGATGATAAAAAGCCGCCATTGTTACTCCATTACGAATGCAATTGGTTATCAGATAAAAGAATTCACATCTTACTTGTGCAAATGAATTGATGAAATTCACTTCTTGTCCGAACTATATTATTTGCTAACTAATTCATCGGCATAAATATCATGCAGACCTAATAATAATCAATTCCTAGCTTACTTGATTCGTTTGACATATTGTAACAAGATAACCGGGTTGGATTTTGGATTTATAACAGAACATTTTTGATGGTGATACAAATACCTTGTTTATTGATGAATGACTCAAATGAAAAAAGAGTTATGATTGATGCGTGCGTGTATAAGATCCAAATTTTTGACAAATTAACACAATCCGCACGAACCTAATAATTTAACATAAACGTGAATACAAGTAAATTACCTGACACAGTACATGGACAAAGGTTAATGATTCACATTAATTTCACAAGACGAAAAGAATTATGTGTTTTACACAATTAGTATGAATGATGTATTTAACTCATATAGTCAAATGATGTATTCACTCAAATAGTGAACAATGAGGTACTTTACTCAAATAGTAAAATGATGAAAAGAATACGACAAAATATCATACAAAATATCTTTACAGTCCCAAAGCACTGGGTATAACAACCCTAAAATTACCCCACGGCTAAAAGATTACATTATGGAGTTACACAAAACACTCCCGTCACCAAAACACATGGCTACCAGTCACTCGTCAATGAAGCAGTCAGCATTACAGGTCGGTACCGACCACCATTCTATTCCTTGGTCAATCAAGCAATCAGCGCACACCAATCGGTCAGCAACGCCCGATCACCTGCTACTCAACCAGCAACACACTGTTCAATCAGCTGCATGCCTGCCGTTCAACCAGCTCCGTCGCCACCTCCATCGTCAGCTCCACAGCCGCTATAGCCAGCACTACAGCCTTATATGGTCAGCTCTACATCTGTTACCCCATCAACCCTGACCACCATCGTCAGCTCCACAGCTGCCACGGTCAGCAATGATCACCATGGTCAGCTCCGATCAAATACCTCTTCAGCTGATGAAGCAAGTCCAATACGTAGACTGCTCACTGACAAGACGTTCCGTAATGTAACTAACAGCTGCCTCGCTTGGCGCTCAGCATTAAGAGGTTAGTGTTAGGACTGGTCGGCCCGGTGTCAGGATAATGTGACTGGGTGGGACATCATGCTACATGTCTACGACATGATGCCCCAGTGCTAGACATCACTATAAACTGCCACTTTGCAGACATCGTAGCGATATGACTGAAAAATTGTTAAAGCTACGTTAAAAATCCAAATCACATCACATCACAACACATCCGTAATGTAAAGATTTCGTCCTACGGTGAGGCATTTATACACAGACAATGTTGCCCTACATCGTTTCTGCGCTTGATGAATATCGTTTTTTTGCATCGAAATGATTTCGCACGTGCTGCATAGGATGAACCAAACTCACTGTTTCGAAATATTGTACAATATACATAAATCAACCTTGGATATCGTTGTACACACAAAACGAAACCTGAGTACGTGTATTTAATGCATAAAGGGATTTATACAATTCCGTGACATGTAAATGAATAAATTGAAGCAATTATCTCATGATTCCTAACAAAAATATAATGTATATTATTCTTAGAATACACGAGTTATATAATATTCAAGACAAATGAATTCGAACAATTATCTTAAGACTCGTATCAAAGAAACAATGAGATTAAAACAAATTCAAGCAACTATATTCATACTCATGTCAAAGAAAAATTGTATGAAGCTAAGTCAAAATAAATTCCAATAATTATCTTTAGATGCATATGAAAGAAAAATTGTGTGAAATTAAAACACCGTGTTTATGCTTGCGAAATAAGCTCGCATCCGACTTAGCAGAATCGTCTCTTTACTTTTGTATCTGGTGTATCTTAAAGACTTCCAGCTACTCATCCCTAGACAATCGTTACGAAGGAGTACATTCGGTCCCCGGAGCCAAGAACTTCGCCTCAGGCAAAACCTTTGACTAATTTTACGGCGTAATTTATTTATAAGACACGAAACTCCGCATGGAAACACCCACCCACCCCACTTGTTAGCTGAGCCAGTCAGGAACTTAAGTTTATTTAGTCGCCACATAATTAACACGCCCATTCAGGTTTGAAAAACTCCACATATTTCGCGCTTCTCTTAATAAAACTCTCTCTGCAAAGTTCCAACTTACGACAAATATTTATGCAAGAACAACGCTGTTTCTGCAACATTTCAATAATTGTATTGATTTTAAGTAACAAAAAAGCAAAACCACCACTTTACGCCAAATTCAACAAATAATGTAATTCTCTAATTTATAAAATGAAAATTTAAGGAACTTACAGAGCTGTGAATCCTAACTAATCCTAAAAGATTATATCACAAGTCCAGAAGTATGGAATATTCGAAATGATTTCCAAGTCTTGAATGTGCTGATGTACCAATCGTCTTGAATGTGCCAACGCATCAATAACATTGCTGCATTACAATGATATAATTCAGAATGTCTTTAAGTAAATTCACAAAATCCAAAATTAGTGTTTTGGTCCAAAGATTAATGAGACATTCCAATGAATAATGTAAGTAAATAATTCCTGTCAAATAATAGCTGAATACAATTAAAACTGATTCCAGAATGACTGATGTTAAGATAGTAATCAATATTTTTTTCCACTTGATAACTGTATGTAAAGTCCTAAGACAAAACACGATGACCAGGGTGTAGTTTGATTTCCAAAACGATATTTCCATCAAATTTCTTAACAATGTCAGGTTTCATTATCTAAATTTTAGCAATGAACCTGACACAAATCAAGCAGACCATATAATTACCAAGGGGAATACCGATGTCCTGAACTCAATTCCAAGAAAACGTGTTGCTTACAAATGACCTTTACAATCTATCATCATTGATAAAAGTTACATGTTTGTGTCTGTGTGCGTGTATTCCCGACACACATACACACACAGGAGAAATAGAGAGCAAGGCAAGCTGAGGGTAATTCGATGAAATTGCATAACGTGTTTATTCATTTATAAAAGGTATATTCATCAGTTCATATGCATATTTTTATTTTTATTTTCCGCTTTATTAGCGTCAAATAACTGCATTTTATCAGTGCCCTAGAGAGTATGGAAATATTATTCGACTACGGAGACTTTAATTTGTCGCAGTGTGCGAAACTCAGTTTGATAAACCATTAAACCAGCGCTTCAAAGTCCATGCAGATATAATGCGTATGTGTGTGACATGTCGAGACACTAATAGTATATAAATCTGACATGTATTCCGGAAAAGATTACACTATCGTAGAAATTATAGTCTACGGCAAAGATAACTGAAGCCCTTTTAGTTAATATTTATTTTCATTATGTATTTAGTCCCCATCCGTTTCAACTCAGCGGATTATAACTCCACCCTCGATTACCTTGAACAAACTGCTATGTCTTATGATTCTGATAGTCATTTTGCATATACATTTTACTGACGCCAAAATATCACTGTAGGAACATAAGTATCTGATGACATACGTGTGTAATCTGCCATACACTGAGTAGGCACTGTGATAATTTCTGCAGATAGAATCCGGAGTTCTTAAATTTGGGTTTTACTTTGTCGGAATGTTTCTAGGAATTTTATACCGTCTCATTTCAGAGTATTTCATCAAAAGCTCCGCTGTGCGGGACAAAATAGTTTGCACGGAACTGCATTAAGGCCAACAACACTTTACTTAGGCGGACGGTTCTTCGGGACAGCAAAGATATTTAGATGATGAATATTATTATATGATACAACGCTAGACAAATTTCAGTCCATCACACATTTAATTACAAAATGTAATTTTGAACAAATTCTTTTGTACATGTGTAACGTACTAGCTCTTCTTTTTATTTCCCTTCACTTGGCACTAGGCACAAAGAATAAGGGACCGACCATTTTATTTGGGACGTGGGGGTGGAGTGGCAGGTATTCTCTTTAAGGAAAGGCTGGCCTTTAAGTAGCTTCAAAAATGTTATTGTTCTGGTTTATAGAACATTCATTATCTGGAGATGCAAACAAAGTCTCCTTTTAGAAAGGAAATGCCAAGTGCCCCAAATATATGAAATATTCGGTCCCTAAAGCAACCTGGAACCACTTGTCGGTTCTTTTTAGTCATTCTGGAGTCATTAAAGCTAGATACTTTAATCGTCAATGATGCTGTATCAGTTTTGCTGCAAGGTTCCAATCACTATCTCTGTTGATTTTTTTTCTAAATTTCATTTTGATAAGGAATTCTAGAAATGAAACACTCGATGATTTGATGCAAGCACCTATTGCGAACATGTTTTCTTGCATGGATGTATTTGACAACTGGTTTATAATACTAATTACATTTTCAATCCATTGCTTTATATTTATTTCCCAGTAGTTATGGCTTTCTTAAAAGAAAATGGTTAATCTGAAGAATCAAACTGCTCTGAAAATCTTCATGTCAACCAGATTTTTAATTGGCTTTTATTTGTATTGTATTGAAACAAACGAATCATCAGCGATCATGTATTTGGGAACGCTTGCTTATTGATGTAATACTATACCTTTTTGTTTAACAACACAGAAACTATATAAAAAAGTCTAATGCAATTCAAGTACTTTATTCACATTTGATCTATAGCGTATCTTGGTATGCGAAAGGTTTAAAGCCGTTATTATTGTCAAAGTAGTCGGTAATATGCAGTATATTATTGCATTTATGATTTTCTTTGTTTCTAACTCGGTATACCTTTATTTTATGTCTGGGTAGCTTTCCATGTCATCACTGTTTGAGTCGACCACGTTGTATTGAAATGAGCAGAGGCTCTTATAACTCACTGCAATAAGTCTGTTCTTATCCGTAAGCCGTTATTATAATGCCAGTTTTATATTTGGACAAATGTAAACCTTATAGCGAGTGTAGAACACTAAATACAATGAGAGAAGATTCCCATATACTGATCTTTGAGCAGGAATTAATCATTTGTTTATCAAATTCCTATTTATACACATTTTTCGCTTGACCTAGATATGAGACATTATGATGAAACTTTCCAATCAAATCTTAATGCAGACTGCTTTTAGAAGATTCTAAACTCAAAAAGCTATGCCAACATGTTATTTACAACTTACAATCATGAACAAAAGCTAGCCTTGGCAACATGTTGTTTACAAATGACCATAATCTTAAAGTTCAATCTGCAATCATGGACAAAAGTTAAGTATACATACATACATACATACATACATACATACATACATACATACATACATACATAACATAATCGTGAAATTACTTAGCAATCTTGTCTACGAACTACCGACTATACAAAGATTGAAGTAGATACAACGGAGACTTATACCAGGAAAGAAATTACTGTTGTGGTAAAGTTAGTATACGGCGAAGATAACAGGGGCCTTAGTAAGGGAATTTTTTATTCGGATTTATTGAAAAGAAAAGTTAATCGTAAGAACAGTCGATGCCAAATAGATCAGATGAAGTATATAAAAAACTGTAGCAAATATTGGACATGATCATAAAGTAAATGTTTCTAATTTGAAATTTTTCTAATTTGAAATTCATGGGGGGATAACGTTTTGTGAATAAAATTTATAAAGTGCTCCTCTTGATGGACAGAATTATGTTTCGAATACTTACAAGAGCAATGCAATAGCTGTATGTACTTAGTCCATGGGTCAACGAGCATACGAACCACATCTCAAGCTCTCATATCTAAGCGGACACTTACGATCATGTGCATAAACACTCACGTGAAATTTAAAATTGGTTTTCTTTTCACAAGCTAATATCCGATCAAGTTAAAAAGATGCATGTTCCTTCGTTAGCTTAAAATGAATCCGAGGCTATGTTTCAAAGAGTGAATAAAAATATTAAAAATTTAAGACCCATTCTAGAGACTAAATGAAGAAATTCAAACAGATAAAATTCACATTATTGGGTTTTTGTGCATGAGAGAGAGAGAGAGAGAGAGAGAGAGAGAGAGAGAGAGAGAGAGAGAAAGAGAGAGACTTTAAATCATGGAAACTGAATAATCGTTGTTCCAATAGATCTTTAATACTGCTCATATGTTCTTCCTTATATTTAGCTAGATAATTTTATATTAACGTCAGTCATGTGCTTTACCAAGTGAATTTAGCAACTTATATTATTTTTCACAGAAATGAAAAGCTTCAGAAATATCGGCAATCATTTTAGAGTAATGTTGGTGTTTGGAAGAAATAATCGTTTTGATTTGTCATGCGTACAGGACCGGGACTCGTATTATCATTTGGCATACTTACAGGTCCAGGGGCTCGTATTTGTCAGTTGGCATGCTTACAGGACCGGGACTCGTATTATCAGTTGGCATGATGTTCTGAACCTGACCGGGACTCTGTTGTTAGCTGGCATGGGTACAGGACCGGGACTAGTATTATCAGTTGGCATGATGTTCTAAACCGGATCGGGACTCGTATTGTTTGCTGGCATGCGTCCAGGACCGGGACTTGTATTGTCCAAGCTTCATTGAGTATAAAACTCAAACTCATACTCAGAATCAGAATCATAATCAGTCATAATATTGGCAGTAAAAATAGTTATATGAAATTTATCGGTTGAGGAGATGTACTAAAGCGATGAACGATCCTGAAAGTTATGTAATTCAAACTGTATTGTAATTCAGATTGAATGTTGTAGTCAATGCGCTCTGAGAATACCTCGACTGGTTCAATGCGCTCTGAGAATACCTCGACTGGTTCAATGCGCTCTGAGCATACCTCGACTGGTTCAATACGAGCAGAGTGGCAGAATATTTAGTGCAAATCTAGCAGATTTGATAATTTTCAATTGATTGATTTAGTTAGTTGTAAAAGATTTTGCTCCATTATAATATGTCTGCATGTTAAAGGAAATATGCAGAGGTCGTCTGACCGAAAACGAGGTGTCCAAGTTTCTGCAGCACCATGACTGGGAGTTAGAGAGAGCAACGAACGCACTTCTAAATAGTAAGTTCGTGCAATTCACACTGCACCATTTATTAAATTCATGAATGTAAAGTATTTTATGCCCAGCTCGAACTCTGTGGTGCTAGATATCGATTAATTCGCGGCTTATTGTCTGGAGAATAAAATACTGTACGATAAAGTCCGTTGAGTTTATTTATTCTTCGAAGAAGGAGAGCCATACAACAGTAGAAACACTCAAGTCCTTCGTTATGTTAATCCTTTCAAGACCTCCTGTTTCATCCCGCAGAACCAGGTTCCCATTCCTTAAAACCATTTCCCAGTGCCTTAAAACCAGGTCCCCGTGCCTTAATACCAGGTCCCCAGTCCTTAAAACCAAGTCCCCAGTCCTTAAACAACGTAAGCTAACGTACCAATTGTAAGGAAACAACTATGATGTTAAGTCGTTTTTATGTGATTTAAAGGCAAGCAGATATCTTTTAACTTTATTTCTGGTGAAAATGTTGACATCATAAATTTTATGACATAATAACGTACATGCCGTCAAAATATGATGTCAAGCAATTAAACTGATCTTGCCACATTTTTCCAGCAAAATTGTAATTTTATTTACCTTAAAGGTGTGAATTGGCATGCTTTGTTTTCGTATTGATTTAACTTACTTGATTTGGCTTTTGTAGATGTCTATTTACCTTGTGATTTAGTTGATAGTCTGTTGGAACTTGTTGGTTACTTGGGTAACATTAATATTTGTGTAACAAAATGCTAGTACACCAAAATGTTTACATATCATGATATTCTAACGTTAATATACTCAGATGCATTCGCTTTGGAAACATAGTTTGCACGTTTTGTGAAGAATATTGTTATATTACATTGGGACCCTACACTTAAAATGCAAAAACGAAACATGTTGTGTCCAATTTCAACACATAAGTGCTTTTTTACGTATTCATTTTCCAAAATGCATGAATAAGATTCAACCAGTTCATCATTTAGCTTTTGGACCCCCTCCTCCTCCCACCAGCACCACCCAAAGAATAAATACTAAATATAAAGATCTGATGCCGATCTTTTATATGAAGTACAATTATGCTGCATTTAATTGGATTGCGAGATAACAGACCTGGAGACATATGATAACTCAGCTTTCAAGCAAAATCCACCTCAAGAAAACTCTATCACGAGGATTATGGGCTCCGAATCTTGGGATAGCAGTTTCTCGAAGCTAACAAAAGAAAAGTGACTACAGGTCAATAGCACTCTCATATTTATTTTTAGCTTCATCCGTACAAAGAGAGATGTCCGTTTCAATTCGACAACAAAATGCTTATGGCCATGTTTAGGTTACAGTTACGCAAATTTGCAGCATAAACTGGCGTGCACCGTAACTACACCTGACAGCGGGCGTTCTGGCATAAAGAATTGGTTTCCTGGTGGGTAGGTTGGGGGTGTCGATTTGTTTCTATGTTTTTTTATTCAAATCAGTGTGATTGTCACGGAATTGTATAATTCTTTTATTTATTGAATACATGTACTCGGGTTTCGTTTTTCTGTGTACAACGATACCCGAGGGTGATTTATGTATATTGTGTCGTATTTCGAAATAGTGAGTTCGGTTCATCCCATGCCGCACGTGCGAAGTGCTCTCGATTGGACGAACTGAATGCCTACAATGCATAGGCTATGTCTGCGATAAATACCTCACCGTACGTAGATTTCTTTACAATACGGATGGTCCTGTCAGCCAGCAGTCTGCTTCAAGGACTTGCACATCTTTAGCTGTAGAGGTATGTAAGTTTATTAATTTCTAGTATATAAGTTATAACTACTGTTTTACCACGTTTATTTTTTAATGTTTGCTACGTAGCTTTGGTTTACGCAGTATAATGCACATATTTATATTCTTCTTTTCTACTTAGCAAGGGATTTATATTAGTAATGTAAAGCTACATTTTTTTAAAGAACTGTTTAATATACTAGGATTCTTATCGAGCAGGGTTAGGTTTATTTCTGAACCTGTCATTTTGTAATTATTGTGCTGATAATGTAATCTATATAACTTACCGTGTATGACGTCATTACGTTTTACCTTATATGCCCGTGTTATGTATAGTACACGGTATGGGATATATTTTCAGCTGTCTAATGTCCGGCGTGTCCGGAGTGTCTAGTGTCCGGAGGGTCTAATGCCGGGGTCCGGAGTGCCTAATGTCCGGAGTGTTCCGAGTGTACGAGGTATTCCGAGTGTCCGGAGTGTATAGAGCTGTGTAGAGCTGTCTGGAGTATCCAAAGTATCTAGAGCGTCTAGAGTGACCAGAGTGACCCGAGCGTTCAAAGTTATGTGATCGGGGTCGACGTGGTGCAAGCTGTAAAGCCAACCACAGGAATTAACCGCAGCAGCTGTGAAGCTGAACTGTAGCAGCCGTGGAGCTGAAATAAAGTGTACTGATGACGGAGTGTATCTCCTTACATATAATTCTTTAGCCATGGGCTAATTTCGGGGTTCGTAAAACCCATTGTATCTTTCGGGACTATATCTGTCCCTTTTTTATCACCATAATTTCACCACCTGCGTAAATTCATTTTACTACACGAGTAAAATGTTACACTGTTTACTACCTGAGTAAACTATAGCCATCGTTTCATTGTCAAATCGTTGTGAACCATTCACCCCTTGTCTATGCATTTGCTTAATTAATTTATTTGTATTTTTCATCATTAAGTCTATGCGTTCTTATGCTAATTAAATCCAATATTTGGATTATATATACACGCACATATTCATAATTAAATGCTCATTCAAGTCATCCATTATTAAACATTGTATTTATATCATAGTCAAAAGTGTTCTGTTGTGAATCCGAAAATCCCACTCGGTTATCTCGTTACATAGATAAAGCGTAAAACACGCCGCAGATGCTATAAAACAGAACATTTCACGATTCTATCATCATTACCGTGAATATTGCTTCAAACGTTCCAACCTGTTCATGATAAACTTGCAATTGACTACCATAGTGAAATATGTATCCCAAATCTAAAAATATCTTGAAATTCAAGGGTTTGCTTGATTTGTACCAAGGTGCATCTAACGCTAGACAGCTTCACCCCAACCCACACAGTAAGTATTATAATACTTACATATTTATACACAAACTGAAAAACTTTCCCCCATACCTAATTGTATATTTTTATGACCGTGACTTTAATTGCAATGTGAAAAGTCGAGCGAGCTTAACAGAATGCATGAAGGGACGTAAACCATATCATCCAATGAAAAACTGGGATTTTACAGAGGGACAGAGAGTATGTTTTGCATATCTTAAGTTCTTTGTCTCAGTTTTAATATTAAGTATTATACGCTACGGTGGGTTTCTTTAATTCTTGTAATGTAAGCTACTATCCGTTAAAATGCATGTTTGTGGTATGTCTCTATTTCTTTATATACCTGACTACTGCTGCATTAAACTGTAGTTTATCCCATCTGCTTTTAGGTGAACCAAAAGTCTTGCGGGAAATGTTTAATAGAGAGGATGAGGTAATTTTATTTCGATCTCCACTCCCATTAATCCTAGTAATATATTAACGGTAGTGTTAGCCACCACCATCGAGCTCTATATTTTAAATAGTGTGCAGACTTATAACATGAGAGACAGAGAGAGAGAAAGAAAGAGAGAGAGGGAGGAGGATGAGGACATTATTGATATCCCTACAATCTACTAAAATGTATATTAATTTTAATTATAAGGGTCTTTATATTCCAGTCCTTTACTGTCAGGTACGCGCATATTAATTAATGATTAAAATTTGAAGCAACTTCTGTGCTGACGTTGCTTTGAAAGCGATACGACTATTATAAGACATGAAGACGGATAACGATAACAAAAAGAATAAAAGTGTAAGAAAAATCACAAACTGATCACCACAAATGTAGATGTTTCCTTATGTGAACATTTTCCAAATAGTATCATTCATGTTACGCGAAAGACAAAATGCTTACGTACAGACACTTGTCAGGAGAAAAAAAAATCCCATTGTTGTAGTATTAGCGCAAGTGAGCTCTCTTGTACTAAACAAATCGAGTTGTCTTCCCTCAGCTGAGACTTTTAACATCTTTCTTATAGCTTGGGGTTTGTCTGCTGAACATTCTACGTGTATGAAGTACAAAACAATGGTCATGATATCCCAATTTCTTGTGACAAGAATATTACTTTATTTTGTTTTTGAGAAAGATATTATGATTTCCTAATACTGGAGAAATTCTCAGACGTTGAACGAGAGTTTAGCTCGAGTAAACACAGAAACATTGTGAAACCGTGTCTTTTGAATGAGCAGAATGAGTTGATGATATAACCTTCCATCCATCGTCTAACATTTCATTTTTAACACTCTAGACGCATTTGCTACCAAACAGTTATTGGTTAAACTTGATTATCAAACATCTTGAATGAGAATTGGATAACGAATGCAAATATACACATATTAATGTTGTACTGTGGGGAGTCATTGTCTGAACTTCTCCTCATTCCAGAGGTAGTATTTCTGATGAGATTCTGTTAAAGGCACCAGGAACATAATTTATATTGCCAAACACAGTGCTTGTGAACAATAAAAATACAAAAACTTTGAAATACAACCTCATTAAGTTGTTTATAAACCGATTTACTTCCGGTACTCTATTTCTTAACAGATTGAGATCAAACCTAGCATACAGACTTTGATCATCAAGGTCTTAGAGCAGCTTGATTGTATGTGAAACCTGTCCATATAAATGTAATGATGAAGACTCTGAGTGGCAAACCTTCTTACCACAATATAAATAGCATTTAGAACTGACACATTTTGGATGTGTGATTAAATCAGAAGAATTCGAATGGATTAAATTATCAGACGATCTTGGTCTTTGTTCAGCTGAGCTATCACCATCTTAATTGTTGGGATTTTATAAAGCTATATTTCGAACAAGAAGTTTGATACATATACTTGTGTTATCAAACTGTAGCTTTGTTTTTATTTTGTAGTACATGTGTGCGTGTAAACGACCAAGTTTGAAAGCGTCTGCTGTCAATCAGTGGTGTCTGTCAAAGTACCAACAGAGAAATCGAGTTTTACTTGATTAATTTTTGTTTTGTAACAGAGAGTACACTGGTTTAAACACTTTTGCATCCTTGATAGTTACGTACGTTAGGCTCGGCTTAATAGATACTTGGAATACTAATAATGTCCACAGATGATATATTTTCCATTTCTGGCCCCTCGTTCAAAGCATGTCGAGATCTTTAAATGTGTACTGTTACAACCTAACTCATATTGATCAACATATAGCTTACGTGTTGTGTATAGATCTTATATGCTCTCATACCTGTAATAAATTTTCATATACGTATAATGGCGTTTCTCGTAGGGTTAACGTTAATTTCAATCTAGGATGAACTGCAAGCAATTCAGAAGGTCAAGGTTACCCAGGATCTTCTCAGAAAGATTGCAATTGGAGTCGAAACCAGGCAATTTGCTTGCAAGCCGTGCGATCACCTGTGGTGGCGTAAAGTTCGAGCACATAAAATGGTATGCGAATCATTCCACATCACGATGGTGAAAGAATTAATAGTGTAGAAATTTAATTAAAAGATGAATTAGTTGAAAGTAAGAACTATCGTTTTAGACTCAAAATGTAAGCATATACGAAATTAGGCTGTGTTTCACTCTACCCGGAAAAACCCGTCCCGTTCAAATTTTAAGATAACTGTTTGATTTTGCCGCGTCGGTATCCTAAGCCCCGTCTTCTGGGTGTCAGTATTATTAATAATATATATGTGTGTGTGTGTGTGACTTTTCCTCAAAGGGTTTAAGCGACAACATATTTCACTCAAAATATAAAATCGATTCTTCTAAAACAATGATGTCTAATTAAATATGGAGATATTAGCAGAGTTTCCACAGAAAAGAGAAGAAAGAAGTAAGCTTATGTCTGTTGTTGATAACTAATAAGATTATTTCTTTTTATGCTCAGGTACCCAAATGTAAAAATTGTGGAAAGAAGTATCAAGCTATCCCGCGTAATAAAGAGTGGGGTTGAGCTATTTTTGTCCGTATCTGCGGGAAAAGATTCAGGTTGGTATAAACGAAATCAAAGAGGTTCAATTGTGTCTGAGATTCGCACCAGCTAAAATCTCGAATTTAGAACAGTTTGCCAAGAGGTGTGGGTTCTCAGAGCTTTCCGTCGAAATATCTCCCAAATATGTTGGTTATTTATGACAAGATATCTATATTCAGCCATATTTATATAAAATGAATCGGTTTTCAAATCACTCATATGTATAACTTTTAAAAGGCCTTCGTGTAGTTCTGTTTCGTTGTCAGATTTCGTCCAATGGAATTAAGATTTTTTAGTAGCATTCGTTTAAAGGTTTTTACATACTTAGTTTTTGTTGGATTTGGTAAAGCCTGTTTAGTGGCTATTTAGCAATAGAAGCTATATTTTATCGTGGATTGGCATTATTTGTACAAACCTGACATGACTTTAGGCCAATAAGGTTTCCAGTAAATTTGGTCAACTTCTGTTCCGCGGAGTTTTTTCCTGTTTTAGTAAGGGCGGCTAAATTTGAGGGCTCTTCATCATCATTGGTGAACCCATGGCAGGCCTTTGTGCAATAAGACTGTCACCAAATTTGGTTGAGATCGGTCCAATGGTACTAGGTAGATTCAAATAGAACAAATGTTGATGGACGACGGATGACGGGCACAGGTACATACCATAAACTCCCTTAGCCTTAAAGTCCGATGAATTAAAGACGATTTATTTTATATTACCCGATGAATGGACGGGTGAACAACAGAGTGAACGCTAAATTTAAATACAATCGTGCTCTGAATTTATATATGTTTCATTTTAATTCCAGTGGATTTGGTCAGATGGGTGTCACAAGAAGTGAATGTTATGTACGCCGGTGGAGGACGCGGGGAGACTTTCATAACAGACCGAATATGCCCGCCGACCAGACGTGGCAGAAAGAAAAAGTCTCGAACCAAGCACAGTTGTAATGCAAAAGACTGCCTGAACCAGCACGATTCAGAATTTGGTCATTACGTACACCATGCACGTGATGAACACGAGAGAGTTCAGCCAACTCACAATCCCGGACGAAAAGCACAGAGCCGTTCATTTAATCAATCAGGTAATGGACCAGAAGGACTTATGCAGTGTGTCCTCCTTCCAGCCCAATAAGTATAGTACTATGTTGAGTTATTATTACTGCAAGTTTCAAACCGCAATAAATAGAAGCTTCGAAACTGTCAGATTTACCTCGGAAAATGTATTTATAAAATGGTTGTTTTTCAATTTGATGGGTTCACATTTGTCCTGTTGTTCCCTTCCCCATCTCAATGTATTACATGATCGGTGATATATAATAGGCTGATGCTCCATTCTATGTACAGTTAAAGGCGACTTAATGAGGCAACCTTATTGCTCTGGGATGCGTCCCTTGCTTACATTCCAATTGAAAAAGTCTTTAACTTTTTTTTTAAAAGACTGCGATAAATTTAACTTTGTGTTTCAAGGATATACACAAAAATCAATTTCACATTTCTCAGCCCTCCCTAACCCCTATTTTGCAAGCTCATTGAATTTTGTTGGATAGACCCGATGCGCCTACCTGCATGTAAAATAAGAGCTGATAACGGATTCGGCCGTTTGGTCCTGATGATGTTCCAAAAACAATCAATGTGGTAACTTGCCGACTAATACAAAGCTGGAAGCGAATTGCATGGTTTGATAATGTTGAAATGTTGACATTCATTTTCACATAATTATGGGGGGATATTGATGTACAAGGATATAGAGATATAAGTAGACGATAATGAAGATGATATGATAATGTTGTGCAGTTCATGAGAAGAAGTACTTGAGATGAGCACCAATGGTCAAGATTATTCATGATTTTAACATACGGATAGATTCATGTCTCAATTAAGATGAACCATTTTTTCCTCTTACTTTAAATTTTCGAATACTATAATTATAGAATTTCTCAAAAGGTAATGGTGGCAAAAAAAAATACGTATGCTATCTGGATTTGGTCAAGAGAAAATTATACTCAAAATAGAATAATTACAAGAAGAAAGCGCTAAGCAAAACATCTGTTCAAATGTACGACCAGAAGAAAAATGGCGATATCCGATTTGTTAAATGGAGAATTCATTGTCGAATCAAGTAGATGTCCACGTTTACGTAAATACACTATCCCTTGTATCCATTGTACATCCACGTTTATGTAAATACACTATCCTTTGTATCCATTATACATCCATGTTTATGTAAATACACTATCCCTTGTATCCAGTATACATCCACGTTTATGTAAATACACTATCCCTTGTATCCAATAGACATCCACAATTACGTACATACACTATCCCTTGTATCAAATTGACATCCACGTTTACGTAAATACACTATCCCTTGTATCCATTATACATCCACGTTTATGTAAATACGCTATCCCTTGTATCCAATAGACACCCACAGTTACGTAAATACGCTATATCTCGTATCAAATATACATCCACGTTTACGTAAATATACTATCCCTCGCATGTAAAAATGTTATTATATCATGCTTGTATAAAACCTCTAACATAAATATATAAATAGATATGGTCCAAACGTTTAAGAAAATGTTAACTAACTTAACGAGTATGTTTTAAAAAGAATCCTTCAATGTACAGACTGTGTACGTTTTTAGACTAACTATTTACAGGTTCCTTGGGTTTGTTGCAGGTGGGGTGGGTAACTGGAATCTTCCATAACTACACTTATTATTTCATCTGATTTATTTTCACTGTTTAATGCTACCACCCTACCTATGTTCTCTCTCTCTCTCTCTCTCTCTCTCCAAATTACAATAAACCACCATGTGCCTAATTTGACTCAGCCGATTACGCTGATAACGTCACCTGGAAGCTGATAATAATTTTTCTACCCTTGTTTTAATGTAGTTAATTAATGTTGCAAGTGGTTCGACATTCGCTTAACTTCAATAACCATCAGAATTCAGAGCAGACATTTTGGAGCGCCGATTAAAAAATATATTATTTTCTAGAACTTGAATGAATTTGCACCTAGTTGTTATTTCCCCGAGAATAGTGTAAACGGTGTATTTTTCTACTAATTGTCTCAGTAACGTGACTGGAGCTTATCGATAGGTCAGTGTGCTTGAATGCTGGGACTTTTCTTCGTTTATCAATATGGTGATAGAGGTTCTTCACATTCAAGAAATGTACACAATGCTAGATTGAGGACCCTGTTCCATGTACACAATGCTAGATTGAGGACCCTGTTCCTTGTACACAATGCTAGGTTGAGGACCCTGTTCCATGTACACAATGCTAGATTGAGGACCATGTTCCATGTACACAATGCTAGATTGAGGACCCTGTTCCTTGTACACAATGCTAGGTTGAGGACCCTGTTCCATGTACACAATGCTAGATTGAGGACCCTGTTCCTTGTACACAATGCTAGGTTGAGGACCCTGTTCCATGTACACTATGCTAGATTGAGGACCCTGTTCCTTGCAGAGTTCTTTTTCACAAGCTTTTCAATTGTTAACAACATTTAACTCGAGGACATTGCAATGTTTGCAACCACATATATAAAACAAACATGTATGAAACAAAAGATTGTAAAGATTTCCAAAGGATCGCTCCTCATCAACCATTGACATGTGTTGCTAGCTGAAACAGTATCTATCGCTCCGCTATGGAGAGTAACTTTCATTGCTCAACTGACTCCGCTTGCACGTAGAGTAGCTTCCATTGCTCAGTTGACTCCACTTGCTATGGAGAGTAACTTTCATTGAACATTTGATTCCACTAGCTACGGAAAGTAGCTTTCATTGCTCAATTGATTCCGCTTGCAATTGAGAGTAACTTTCATTGTTCAATTCATTCCGTTTGCAACGGAGTGTAACTTTCATTGCTCATTTGATTCCATTTGCTACGCAGAGTAACTTTCATTGCTCAATTGACTCTGCTTGCTACTGAGATTAACTTCCATTGCTTAAATAATTCCGATTGTTACGGAACATGACACTGATTCAAAGCACTCTTTCGCCTAGCTACATATGACAACATTCAATGTGGAACTAAGTGGATAGATGACCTTTGCATAGCGAAGATGGTTTTGGGTATGCGAGTACAATTTTGAAACAAGCTCTCTTTTGATATAGGTAGATGGCTTTCTTTTCTCAAAGTGAAATCAGCATGAGCTTGCTAGAACATATATACATGCTACATTTATTCACACACACAGATATATATATATATATATATATATATATATATATATATATATATATATATATATATATATATATATATATATATATATATATATATATATATATATATATATGGTCTATCCATGAGTATATATCATTCTAGCTTCCTTCAATTTCTGAGTGAATGTGCATGTTGAAATACACGTATTAACACTATGGGATATAGATGTAGCTAAGCAATTATTACCTATCTCCCAAAGTTGGGTATATGCCATCTAGACACGTTGAATTC
Source organism: Sinohyriopsis cumingii (assembly GCA_028554795.2). Lineage (NCBI taxonomy): Eukaryota > Metazoa > Mollusca > Bivalvia > Unionida > Unionidae > Sinohyriopsis > Sinohyriopsis cumingii. The sequence continues at coordinate 50,671,092 of CM068833.1, forward strand.
GTGGAGTCTAATTTATTTATTATTTCTATAACTTAATCAGGTGTGATTCACTTAAGATTTATTTTCAGCATTATTCGGAATCAAGAGTATCATGTATTGATATTAGTTTTCGAAAAAGAATCAGCTATATTTACAAACTAATGATTAATGGCTTCGAGTATTTCGTAATTGTTTGTTAGTGTTCCAATTTATTGCTCAATGTATTTTATAGCTCGATAGAAAGTGTTTGCTGTTGCTAGGTGTAATATTCTCCAAGTTATTTAAAAGTCAGCTTGGGTCTTTATCGCCAGCTATCGCATTATTGGAGAAAAAAATCACCGCTGTAAATCAAGTAGACTGTGCGCAGTTGTTTATTTTTCTTTTTTTCTTTTTTCATTTTATTTATCTTTTCATTTTCTTGTTGCCTTTATATTATTAGAATGCAGATTGATTCTCGTATTCATATTCATTTTGGTTTTACAAGATGCATGATTATTGTAATGGACAATCGCATTATTAAAATCAGTGTCAGGTTAGTCAATAAATTCTACAAGCTTTACTTCAGATGTATTTGTTTACTATTAGTCCATTTCTTTCGTTGTTGTTGTTGTGAAACATAGGTGTTTGATGGCTTTATTGTTATTAAGATGGGGTTCATGTGATATATTATTGGTGTTGGTAGGGTTATGCGCTTCGGACAGAGACAATATGGTAAAAGGAATGGTACTTTGATTTCTGTAATACTTTCAGATTATGTAGAGCATACCAGACCAGTCGTAAATGACCCCTCTTCAGATTTGTCGATTTAATACTTTGGTAAATTCGTACCTTGATATAAGGTTTGACAATTTAATAGTGATGCCAATGTAATATTGATACAAATTATACATATTTACTATTGATACAAATGATACAAATTCGCCATTGATGCAAATGATACAGATTTACTATTAATACAAATGATGCTGATTTACTATCGATGCAAATGATACAAATTTACTATTCGATCCAAATGATACAAATTTACTATTGACACAAATTAGACAGATCTAAGTTTGATGCAAATAATGCAAATTTACAATCGACACAAATTATATACACATACTATTGGTAAAAGTATTACCATTAAAATCTCCAAGCATTATCAATACAGAGGTTTCTTTAGATGCATGACAAAATTCCTGTTCGGACAAAATCCATCATTGTAAAGAATATGCAGGAATATATACAAAACTAATTAATATACAAAACTAATTAATATACACAACTAATTAATAATGGTTGAGATGATTTTGATATTTACTCTCAACCTATAGTAGTTTTATATCGGCAATTTTTGGACCCTTTTTGCGTTAAAATGGCATTGTCTCTTTGTATAGACTATTGATACTCCGACATTTGAGTTACAAAATCCATTCATTCATATTTTGATTACTGGCATTGCTTTTTCAAAACTTTCACGTAATCTCAAACTTTGAAGAGACCATACTTGTTGCATTGTAAACTTGACTGCATCTGCCTTTGTCTGAAGATATTTAAGGTACCTTTCTCATGGCGCTAACGTTTGGGCTTCATTATCATAGGATGTTTTAATCTATATGAAGGAGTTTTATTATTACCTGTAGGATTATTGGTTTCAGTGTGCTCGTCATAATTAAAAGGAAAAATAAATGAATGTGTTATAGATTATTCTTTTACCGGAGTGTATATCCCTATAATTCAGAAACGCTGCCTTCATATGTTGTTGTACGGTTGTTGTGGGTTGTTGCAATTGTTGCTATGTTGTCATGGATTTAATAAAGTAATTATAACAAAGAGAGCCGTAACGGAGGCTTAACAGTCAAGACAAAAGTTCCAATTTTATAGTTTTTCTTCTTCATATTTCCCTAAAGGAATATAAATGCATTCAGCATTTATAATTATAGTACACCCAATATTATCAACACAGCAGAAATTGTATTCAATACAATGAGCACATCGACCACACAACAAAACTAACATGCTGACATCGGTATAAATGATATATGTCTACATATTTAAATAATGATGGTTTAGTTTATCGAAGTGGCATGTTTATAATTAACAACCTTCTGCCCCTCAGTTCGTAAATTCTGACATTGTGTGTTTGAAGTCCGCACATTATGTAAGCACTACAACGTCTGTTTTTGTATGGCTTTCAAAACTGTACGACATACGTCCATCGTGTCTTTTATGGTTTCCTTCTTGTATATAGTTTTATGAAGTCTTTGACATTCATCCAGAGAAAAACATTTACATACCGTATTAAGTGGTTTACACGTCGTTTGGATGTGCCCATAATGATTATGGACATTCCAGTGTACAGTACCTTTTCCACAGATGAAAGAGTTATAGAAATTGATGAATTCGCTTGTGGTCCATGGTTCTATATACCCTTTTTACATTGAACAATGTCGATATCAGACATAGGACACGGTGCACGGGATGAATCTTACAAGCACGTTTATTCTTTATAACAATCAGACGATCTTGTTAATCTTGTGTCAGTTTGTTTCAGTTTTCCATCTTTTGAAGCATCATTACCTCAAATGTACAGAACGGTGACCTCCTCAAAATAGGTCCATTTGAATGTTTTCGTAAATGTAAGTCATGTGACCATGAGATAACTAACTAGTTTGGTATCTGTTAGTTATGTGTAGGAATAATGTTTGTCTCGCAAAATATAAATTTCTAACATTAGATGCATGAAAATATGTATATTTTTTCCCGTTTTAGTAGCAAGTCTAAGGCAATCGTTTCTCCTTTTCGGAGTTACACTGTGTCCTGTTACACAATGTCAACATGATCAGCATGTATTAAAATTTTGCAAGGTGTCTGCATGCTGCTTTTCTTAACGAAAGCCTGATAAGAATTATATCAAACAATAGCGTGTTTGTGTGTTTCTTTGTTTGTTTTATTATTTTGCTTTAAATTTACTTTTAATAACTTGCGCCTAATATGAAATTGTTAGAAAATTCGGCAGGTAAAAATATTAAATATTTCGAAGGTATTCAAGGTCTAAAGGGAATGTTGCAATCGCACCCAGAAGCAGTATTGCAAAAAATGTACATCACGGTCAAAGAAGTAATAAATAATGCTAAACCGTTACAGCATTTTGAAGTCAGAAATCAAACCATTATGTCTGATGGCATTGTGTATAAACAGGATTATAAATGTAATAACCAGTAATGACCTAAACAAGTATGCTGAACCCAATTAAATTAGTCACAAACTGGTAAAAAATATACTAACGAAAATGCATTGCCCCGCAAATATCAATCAATAAATCACTTGAAGCCATTATGTTCCTCGCAAAAAGAAAATCTTTTTCATGTCATTCAAAAACAGACCTTATTTGTATTGCTAAAAGGCAGACCTACTTGTCTTGTCCGAAATTCTACTTAGACAATAGACATTTGCTTTCTGTTAAAAATTATAGACACGTTGAACTAACATTATCAGGGACCGACCTTATGCAAATGACTGCTCAGATCTCATGGACTAAAAACCCTTATGCAAAACACTTTTGGCCAAACTATATGTAATAGTCATACATCCAATTTCAGAATACGTTTTTCAAGTCTGGAATAACTGCTCTGTTTAATGTTCAGACAGATTTTTTTTAAATCTTTGGAAGTTGTACTCATTTATTGATATAAGAGTCTCTTTATGCAGAAACTGGTTGGTAAACTGTTGCACAAGGAAGGAAGAAGACGGGGTTATGCATACTGCATCTGATTATAGATACTCATGTACCTAACTAAAGCGAACTTCTTCCACAAAGGAGATATGAGGCATCTCACTATCGTCTAAGTAGCTTCCAAAGCATCACACCCATCCGGACCAGACTTAAGTTTTGTTGTCATTGAATGTGATTGATCCGATGTACGACTCATCTCTGGGACTCTTTCCACGAATGTATCTGAATGTATCCGAAATCTCCTAATCTTTATATTTTGAAGGGAAAAAATCATTTATTCAATTCAACTAACGGGCCACCGCCGTATTATATTACCAAACGTTACCTTAATATCCTCATACGAAACTCATATTCAGATGTAGTCCCATCAAATCCGATCTTTTACAGGGTGAATGTAATTAACTCTCTAACGTGTGCATGTGGTTTTGACAATGAAGATGACGAGCACTGTCTTTCCATTGCCCCTTTTCTAATACATAAATATCCCAGCTCTATTTTCCTCTTATTTAATACCCAAATATCCCAGGTCTATTTCCCCTCATTAAATACCCAAATATCCCAGGTCTATTTCCCCTCATTTAATACCCAAATAGCCCAGCTCTTTTTCCCCTTATTTAATACCCAAAGAGTGTTATGCTCTGTCTTCTAACGCACACGTTGTGTATCTTGATTTGTTATTGAAAGGTAAAGTCGAACAAAGAAAATAAACTAAATATATGATACTACATAATGTTCAGAAATATATCCACGAAACCAGACGTTTCTAGTACTTACAATTATATTATAAGTAACAAAATTTGTAAAAAGGGACAAAAGTGACTGTAACCTGTGTAATGACACACACACACACACTCATTAATCACTTATTTAATTAATTACATGGCTATATAATTATTCTCTTTTCCACTGAAATGTTTATTGTCCTTTAATATGCGATATTGTTCAACTTGTTTATCGACTGTACTTGAAATCTTTGTAAAATAAATGTCATCATTGAATCATTTTTGTATGTTTTGGGAAGGGGTCTTTTTGAGTTAGACACCACGTGTCTCATCCCATATTGTTTCATAAAACGGACATAAAATATGTTTTTAAAATAATGAACATTATCCTTAATGCGAGACTGCCCTTGGCATTGACTTCAAAACGGAAAATACAGACTTTATTAGTATATGGTGTTAAACAAAGAATCAAAAGTTGAAAGAAACAGGCGCATGTATAATAGAAATGTACGATACCTATAAACGCAGGCTAATGATGTTAATTTCCATTGATCCTCATAGGGTCATACGTAATGTTAAATTCCCAGAGTCCATGGGGTCGTGTTTAATGTTAATTCCCGTTGATCACCAAGCGCCTTCTATCATATATCATTCACCACAACTACTTACATGTTTCCAATTGTAATCCAAATGACCTTAAAACATTCGTAATGTTTATTTGTCAACATGAAAATGAATTTGAAATAGGTTTTTCTTAGCTAATAGAAAAACTTCGAATGTTTTGATGTTTTTTTTTCACAAGGTATCGAGACATTATCTTCATAATTCATCTTACCATTTTTATTGTTGCTATTTTTCATTACATGAAAATATTCATTTAATATATTACATATACATTTAGTAATAATTATATCAATTTCTTGACCATTGTCGTGTATGAAAATAAAAAATCTACATCGTGTACATAATTTTAAAAAATCCCGTTTCACGGCTTTTTTTTTATTTATATAAAACTATATAAAGTGAAGAAAACAATATTAGCATATGCTTTAATTTCTGCATCTTCGCCTACAAACAATTTATCAATTGCTGTTTTCAATCGAGTATATTACATAAATTTGTTCACATCATACTGTGTAACAGAAATAGTTGTGGATTAATTGTCAAGGTATTTGTCACTGCAAATTGGATATAAAAATTAACAAAACTAATCCCTTTTCATAGCTCTTTCGTTCGTTAACATAATTACGAAATAACCCAGGGGATCCGTTATTCATATCTCTTCGCAAGTTCATATGAATTATCTTGAAAGAACGCACCAACTCGGTATCATAGCCTCGAAATTCGAAATTTCCAAGGTATGTAGGGTTGCATTTACAACTTTTCAAACGTAGGAATTGATGGATGTATTCTGTACATATTGATCAAAGGATCCTTCACTCTACTGTAAATCAAGAGCTGCGATAAATATCGGTAAGTGTCTCACATATCCACCGATGTGTGCGGACAAGATTATCTGCATTGGATTGCATATTTTAAAGAATATGTCAGTCCCCAAAATGACAATTAGTATCAGCACAGGCTTGTGGGCTTTTTATTGGACTATCTGGAACCCTGTACATCCAACTATCCTCATCAGTTTCCTCAGGCAGCCTATTTGAAAATGCCCAGCTACTTGGCATGGCGCCTGTATACGTCCCAGATTTTCGCAACACAACGACTTGTAGGCTTTCAGTTTTGTTTGTAGACTTATGTCTCTGCGCTCACACACATTTGCGCGTATTCAGCCAAATGCTTTAGCAATTCTGGAGTTGATTTCGTCATCAATGTAGACTGCGCGTGCCATTGTGCTGCCGAGATCGGTGAACCTTCCACTGCCATGAAGGTGTGGACATTTACTCTGATTGTAGGCTCTGCGAAGGCCGTTTCTGGTGCAGGTTGGTGCATCACGTGTGTCCTCTTGGTAAAGAAAGTGAGATAGAACAATTGTTACGTCATGAAGAGAAATGGTGCAGACAGTGTTGCATGTCAGACTGAGTTTTGTGATTCGGAGAACAGTCGTAAGCAAAAAGGAGATCGTGAACAGTTACTTCATGTAACTTCATCTTTGCATGTAGTCTCCTCTGGTTGAAGAAAACGCAGGAAATAAACTCGGAGAACAATCCGTTAATAGCTTCGGTTTATATGTTCACCAGATTAAGACCATGTGTTCACATATTTTTCAAGACAGAACTTCAGTGAAAACTTATTTTGCAACCTTTGAATCTGTGATATGTCCACTTGATAATGTTAGCATGTGCTGGTTATTATAGGGGATAGTAATTTGTCCAGTGAGTTTCGTGGGTTTTCCGTGCAACCATCAGGATTACGGTTATTTTAGTGACATGTAAGAGTCGCTATTTCTTTGGATGTTGGAGAGTCTGAGATTCGTTGTAGTCGTTTCGAATGGACTGACCTATGAGTTTCGTTGATGCTTTATAATCTCAATTTTACGAGAGGATTTATTCCCTGTGAGTTTGTTCTGGTGTTGTTTAAACCGTCACATTTATTATTCTTTAATTGGGAGAGTAGTTTTACAGTATCGTTAACTCGAGGTTTGAGTATTAGTTTTTTGCGTTTATTAACTGTACATTGGATATTTAAAATTATCTCTTTCAATGTTGAGGCACTGGACGTGGGATATCCCATACACTATTGTCATCGTGATGATTCAACTCTTTGCTTGCATCGAATATCTCATTCCTGTTTTCACATAGGTTTTCCGATAACACCTTAATTGGAGGTATGACATGTATAACAGCTTTATGACTCATAGATCTCTTGAGAATTCCATACGAAATGAGATTCCCTATTTGATAAGTTGTTAGACTGGTGAAATGACTCAAGTTAGGACAGATATATATCATGTATCAGAGTATCTCTCTCTCTCTCTCTCTCTCTCTCTCTCAGCTTATATTCAAACTCTGTAACTCTAATTTAGTAACAGAGTGTTTGTACTATTAAGTATATACTATATTACTATATATTTTACCTGCAATATTGAGCAGCAGGGAAGTTCTACAGACCAGGTGGCACAGACGAAATTAACCCTTCTAGACAAATAATTTCCGTAGAAGCCTCAGAATTCAAAAATAAAGCCTCCTACGCGAAATAATCCGAAAAATTCCCCCCTAATTTGCATTTTTGGACATAAAAAAAATGGCAGCTTTTTTGGGGGGGGGGGGTATTGTAAAATTTATTTGCCGTAATTGAATTTGGGTTGCGGATACTAATTTTATTTCGCATTAAAACAATATCGTTGAAAATAAGATGAGTAAAAAAACTAACTCAGTTGGAGAGCCTCACTCGGCTAGATTAGCGCGAGAGCAATTAGCGGCGGTAAAGAAGCTTATTCCGACAAAACAATTATTTAAGAAAAAAGTTCGTGAGTACGATGATGAACAACATCATATTGGTGAAGTATCGTCAAAGTGGTTGAGTCCAGTTACCGGAGTAATCGAACAAGTAGCATACGGCAAACAAACGAAAGATAAGGAACTTAGAGATCTTGGGCTTATTCCTATGACAAGAGATATTGAGCAGCACGCTAGAATTGTTCCCGGTCAACTTGAACAGATTCATCAAGAACAAACTCAATTACGTCAAGAACAAGCACAAGCACAAGCACAAGCACAAATACTAGAGTTACAAAAAAAAACACAAGAACAATTGCAGCAGGAACAAGAGCACCCCGAAGAAGGAAGAATAAAATTCTTGAGTACTGATAAATTTACCGATGAGGTTATCACAAGAATAAGGGAAATGAATCCGGATGAAGTTATAAAATTTGCTGTGGAAAATTATGATAAAAATAGACGGAAAAAATTAATGAAACCTCATCAAGCTGAGAATGTGTCTCGCGTACAGTGGATAAAATGGATATACTATATACACAAAGATGTCAAAAAGGTCAACAAAGATGATCCTGAATATATCAATTTTATTGATTCGATAGTCAATTACAAACCACGAGAATTTTCAGAGTCGCGTTTGTTCCCATCTTCGCTTGAAGAAATCAAACCCGCAGAAAGCAAGGAAGTTCAAGAATTAGCTGAAGAAATCGTATTTCCTTCAAAAATACCATCTGATTTTGTAGATGTACCTGCGGATTTGTTTTTGAGATCCCGAACTATCAACAGACTCGATGATAGAGAGACAAGATTGCACGTTGCTGCAAATTATAACTTACGAAATAAACTTTTATACCTGCGAGAAAGCGCGCATAAAATTGTTGATGCTAATCCAGAAATCTGGCCTGCGGTAATTTATTTTGGTAGTTTAGGGGAGGAAATATATTTAAAAGATGACGGATTTAAAAATTTTATGGAGAAAGTTGAAGAATATAAAAAAGAACAGAAATTAAGAAAAGAAAAACTAATATCAGGAAAAGGATATGGAAGTGGATATTCAGTTTGTCCCGACAGTGTTGTCAACGACGTGTCTCGTCTTGAAGTATTAATCGGAGGAAAACGAGCTGGAAATAATTCTCCTGAAATAATCAACGAGGCATCAAATATTTGTCAGCGGTTATTTCGCGGCGGTGTAATTGATTCTCATATTTATAAGGAACTTATTGACGAGCTTATCGATTAAAACAACATAATTGAAATAATATGATTATTCACAAACATCAACGCAGACCAGCACCGGTCCGCGTAGTTAACTCTCGATTGCCAGTATATAAATATGTTCACGGCAACGGACTTGGCGATATCATTGGAAGTCTTGTCACGCGAGTAGTACCTAAAATTGGTCCAGTGATCAAACAACTAGGATTAAAAGCAATAGGAAAGATTGGCGAGACCGCTGTTTCTGGTATTAGTAATTTAGCTAGTAAAGGATTCAACGCTGTCAAAAGTAAAATATTAAATTTAATACGTAAAAAAAGACCAGTCAGATTACCTATCACTAGAGAGATGCCGCCAGAAATTAGCAAAACCATAAATGAAGCAGCAAATAAGAAAATAAATGATCTGGCGCAGGAAGTTGCTAAGACGAATATAGCACATGAAATTGCAAACACAAATCTAGCTCATGAGATTGCAAACACAAATCTGGCGCATGAGATTGCAAACACAAATCTTGGAAATACAAGTTTTGTTTCAGGAGATGGTCTTCGTTTTAGACGATATCATTAGTAATAATGTTTTCACAAGTGTCAAATGAAGTGTTTGACATGGACGAGCCTGTGGGTAGAGACACATCAGTGCGAGATTTTCAGTATTTCTCGTACGAGGTAGTTGAACCAAATACACCTAACCGCAAGGAAATTCAAGTTCACGATACAACAAGATATTTTCTTCCGTCTGAGGCGTATATCGAGGTTGTTGGGATACTTAATAAAACCGATAATACCAACTACGATGCAAATTTTAACGTTGGATTTGTCAATAACGGTATCATGGCATTATTCAAGAGTGCCACTTACATGATTGATGGAAGAGAGATTGAATCAATCACTGACAATGTTGATGTAGCAACAACGATCATAGGCCTAGCAAGATACTCGGATGATTTCACCAGATCGGCTGGTCCTAGCATGATGTTTGCTAAGGATAATTCTAATGAACCTATATTCAAACCGTTTGTTGTTAGACGACCGAATAATAACGCCGGCAATGCTGTTGCTGATGTTGAAAATATGATAATTAATCAAACTGAAAATTATAATCTTGGATTTGCTACGCGAAAGAAAATGTTAGTTGGAGCCGAGAATAATTTCTCCTGTGCAATTCCGTTGTCTCACATTTTTGGATTTTGCCGGCATTTCAGGAAAGTTATTTATGGAGCAAAGCATACAATCTCCTTTATTCGAGACGCCGCGGGTAATGATAGAGCCATTTGGCGAGATGCGGGTGATGCTGGTAAGGTAACATTAACTAAAATTACTTTGTGGATGCCAGCAGTAACACCATCAATTCGCGAAGAAGAAAAATTATTATCATTCATGAATCAAGGAGGAAAATCCATCATGTCCTGGCTAACAACAACAACCGACTCCTCCGATGTTAATATGAACGGAATATATACTTGGCGAATTGCGTCACAGCAAGGTGTTTCAGCTCCCAGGCATATCTTCATTGTTCTTCAAAATGCAAATAGATACGATCAAACTCACAGTCACATGATATTTGATCAATTTGGGGCAACAAACGTATCATTAAGAATAAACGGTCAACAAGAACCATCCGAAGAAATAGCTATTAATTTTGCTCAATATTCTACGGCACGCGCGTATCATCGATTATTAAGTTTTATGGGTCGCGATCAAAATATTGATACCGGATTGCAAATATCACAATTGGATTTTAATACTCTCTATCCCATCTATTATTTTTCCCTGGAACATCTTGATTTGGTAAAGCAGTCGGTTGTCGATATTCATTTCAAAGCCAGAATTAACACTGGAGGACCGGCAAGAGCCATCGCGGTTATTCTTAGTGATAGAACAATGATCCTAGAAGGCATCAGTGGTAGAATGAGAGTCATCGACGCGCCCGTAGAAAATATGTGATAAATTCTAAATTTAGATAAAGTGATTATTAATATGCCATACGAACACGTCAGCGTAACACTGACCCCGGGTCAGATAAAAAAACTTCAAGCAGCAACAACAGCGCGAAGAGGTTTAAAATTAATCTTGAAAAATAATCAGATTCACGGTGGACCTAACAAACTATCACTGACACGAGGTCAACACGGACGATTTACCAAAGCCAGATCAATGAATTCTGGTGTTCATGTAACTCTCTCCATTGGCGCAGTGAAAGACATGGTCAAGGTAGGTGGCTTCCTTCCTTTCCTATTGCCTTTATTAGCTCCGTTGATAACGGGCGCGTTATCAGCAACGGCTGGATTCGGAGTTAAAAAATTATTGGATAAAGTTACCGGAGGAAGATACGGCAAAAAAAAATACCATCGCGGATCCGGCCTGAGACTAGGACGACCTCCAATGTACGGATCCGGCCTAAGATCATCACGCCATCATCGAATTTAGATTTAATCAATGAAGCAAAGAAAAAGAAAATAAGATTTTTCAGAGGAGTATTCATGCGAGATCAATTACCGGACAAACCAAATTCTACCGAGACAGGAATAATAAATCTCGATAAAAATTCTGGTCCTGGCACTCACTGGGTTGCGTACGCGATTAATCCTCGCGAAATCATTTACTTTGATTCGTATGGACTAGCACCACCAAACGAATTTTTCAAGTATATCTCTTCGTTGAAACTTCCAGTTTGGTATTCAACACTTCCAACGCAAACATCAACCGATCCACCAATATGCGGTCCAGAATCAATTAACGTTCTTGATGCAATTTCAAAATCATCCCGCCCTTATCACAAAATTTTATTTGAATATACCGTAGATAAATATCATGGTTGACATTTATGGTAGATCTCTCTTTAGAAAGAAAGAAGAAACAGATGAAGAAAAAAAAATCGATACATCAAATTTTGCAACCAAGAAAGACATTAACAATCTTCTATCGTTGGCAGAGATAAATCCTGGTGAAATTGCTGTTTTTCAAAATACCGAAGGTCGATTACAAACTAGCAATGTCAAAGTAACTGATATGATTAGCCGAGATGAATATAACGAACGCATCAAGCAATTTACTCAGTTATCAGATTCAGTAACAAAATCTATCACTGACGTTACTAATATTATCACAAGTTTACCATCAAAGGCAAATATCGCAGATGTAGAAAAATCTGATAAAGAACTATCAGCGACATTATTGTTAAAGTTGGATAAGGCAGTCTACAATGAAGATCAGGAAAAACTTACAAAGCAACTAACTAAACTAACTAACGATCTTAAAAAACTCGATGAAACCTTAAAACAACTTAGCAAGAAAGTTGATGATAATATAAAGAAAACAACTGATACTTCATTCGTCGCAGATCAATTAACAAAGAAAAAAGTTGATCAGGAATTGCACGATGACCTCATTGATAAAGTAGGAAAGATCAACGAAGATATTACTAATATTATCGCTGACGTTTCTGAAATAAAAACCACAATGGATAAGAAAGGCGATAAAGTGTTATACGACGATCTTAGCAAGACAACAAAGAAAATTAGCGATGATATTGCAAAAATCAATAAACACATCGAATCGTTACGTGGAAGTGATGATTACGATGATCTTGTTGAAAAAACAAAATCCATCAACGATGATATTGCCAAGATAAATAAAGATATCGAGGCGGTGCGTTCACTAACATTCCAAAAAGCTGATAAAACATCACACGACGATCTTAGTGATAAAACAAAGAAAATTAGTGCTGATATTGAAACGATGCGTGTGTTAATGAATCAGAAAGACGAGAAAACAAAATCTATCAATGATGATATTGATCAAATCAGCAAAGATATTGAAACAGTCCGTGGATTAGTGCACCAAAAAATTGATAAAACATCACACGATGATCTCGGTGAAAAACTAACAAGAACAACCAGGGACGTTACTAACATTCTTGCCGATGTTACAAAGATAAATACTGCAATAAGTGAAAAAGTTGATAAATCATCACACGACGAGAAAACAAAATCCATTAATGATAATATCAATCAAATCAACAAGGACATTGAAACGGTTCGTGGATTAACTCATCAAAAAGTCGATAAATCATCACACGATTATCTTAGTGAAAAACTAACAAAAACAACCATGGACGTTACTGGTATTCTCGCAGATATTAACACAGTACGTGAACAGAAAATCGATAAATCATTATATGATGAGAAAACAAAATCCATCAGTGATGATATTACTAAAGTTAGTAAGGACATTGAAGCAGTTCGTGGATTAACGCAGCAGAAAGTCGATAAATTATTATATGATGAGAAAACAAAATCCATCAGTGATGATATTATTAAAGTTAGTAAGGACATTGAAGCAGTTCGTGGATTAACACAACAGAAAGTCGATAAATCATCACACAATGATCTTGGTGAAAAACTAACAAGAACAACCAGGGATGTTACTAACATTCTTGCTGATATTAACGCAGTTCGTGGATTAGCAAATCAAAAAGTTGATAAATCATTGCACGACGAGAAAACAAAGAAGATTGATGAGGATATTAACGCAGTTCGTGGATTAGCAAATCAAAAAGTTGATAAATCATTGCACGACGAGAAAACAAAGAAGATTGATGAGGACATTGAAGTAGTTCGTGGATTAGCAAATCAAAAAGTTGATAAATCATTACACGACGAAAAAACAAAGAAGATTGATGAGGATATTACTAAGATTAGTAAGGACATTGAAGTAGTTCGTGGATTAGCAAATCAAAAAGTTGATAAATCATTACACGACGAGAAAACAAAGAAGATTGATGAGGATATTAACGCAGTTCGTGTATTAGCAAATCAAAAAGTTGATAAATCATTACACGACGAAAAAACAAAGAAAATCAGTGATGATATTACTAAAGTTAGTAAGGACATTGAATCAGTTCGTGGATTAACACAACAAAAAGTCGATAAATCAGCACACAATGATCTTGGTGAAAAACTAACAAGAACAACCAGGGATGTTACTAACATTCTCGCCGATATTAACGCAGTTCGTGGATTAGCGATTCAAAAAATTGATAAATCATTGCACGACGAGAAAATAAAATCCATCAATGATGATATTGAAGCGGTACGTGAATTAGCAAATCAAAAAGTCGATAAATCAGCACACGACGAGAAAACAAAGAAAATAAACGAAGATATTACTAAGATTAGCAGCGACGTTGAAACAGTTCGTGGATTAGCAAATCAAAAAGTCGATAAATCAGCACACGACGATCTTGGTGAAAAACTAACAAGAACAACCAGGGACGTTAATAACATTCTCGCCGATGTTACAAATATAAATACCGCAATGCTTCAGAAAGTTGATAAATCATCACACGACGAGAAAACAAAGAAAATCGATGAGGATATTAACGCAGTTCGTGAGCAGAAAGTCGATAAATCATCACACGATGACCTCCACAAGAAAATCATTGAAGATAATACTAAGATCATTGAAGATATCAACGCAGTACGCCAAATCGCAATTAAGAAAGTTGATAAAACAATACACGATAACCTCCAAAAGAAACAAAAGAAAATCAACGATGATATTCTCGCAGATGTTACCAAGATAAATACCGCAATGGGTGAAAAAGTCGATAAAACATCACACGATGATCTCAGCGAGAAAACACAAGAAATCAACACAAAAATTGAAAAATTGTCCCGTATTGTCATCTCACCGGATGTGGAAAATGTAGAAAAACTTGGTTGTTATATATCATTTGTGGTACAAGCGATAAACAAGATATGGAGACCCGAATCAAATATTACGAGTTGGATTGCACCAATTACTGGCGTATATCGAGTATATTTCATATCCAAAATAAAATTCACGGTAACAACTGAATTTCACAAAATTAATACATTTCATGAGTATTATCCTGGAATTTTTATTATTTCCATGGAGGAAAATACTCGGGAGGTATTTACATTAGAACCACCAGATAGAACCATCACAGGAGAAATCAAATATCTTGCAATTTATGAGTTTTTATCCGGGTTGGATAATATTCCGTACAAAACTAAATAATATAGTAATTATTATTGTAGATTAAATAAATGACAGCATCAGATTATCGATATAATCTTGCGCGATCATGGCAAGATTCGCTAAAAAAACAAATAGACGAATATCAAATAAAAATAAAGAAATACCAGCGCAGATTAGTTATTATTGATGTTGTTGTTTATACCGCATCAGCAATAATCGCCGGCGCGGGTATTGTTTTATCCGTAGTAACAACAATCGCGCCGATCGTAGCAACAATAATAATTTCATCAACAACAACGATAGCTGGCGTTCTCAATATTATTGCAAGAAAAATATCTTCATGCACCAGCGAGAAACTATTATCGTACAAAAATAAACTAACTAAAATTAACGACGCATATTCGAAGTTATCATCGCTGATTTCCGAAAGTCTCAACGATGGAGTTATATCCGATATAGAATTTTATTCGATGATCAGCATCTACTCTGAGATTGAACAAATAAATATTAATAATGTCCGAGTTAGTCCAGATAGTGACAAACACAACACCGCCGACAACAACGTTAATATCACTAAGCTCAACTAATCCAGAATTTAGTATTAGTTTTCCAACTCCAATTAGCGTCAAGGAAATGGCATTGATACAATTGCGTGTTTATAATAGCTGGCCTAATATCAGATCAAAATCATTCGGTAAATTATTATCAAACAATTCACTTGTTGTTGCTGATAAGAAACACGCCGATGGAACTCCTAGTTGGTTTGTCGTTAGTATACCAACCGGCAGCTATGAGATTGAACAGATAAATAGCGAGTTCAACACTAGAATATCGAATATTACTGGCGATGCTCATCCAGGAATAAAGATATCAGCACATGAACCAACGTTATCATCAATCATTGAAGTATCGTCGCCGTATATGGTAGATATTTACCGTTCATCTATTAGGACAGTATTAGGCTGGCCTGATATTCCGCCTGGCAGAATAACAACACCAGAACCAAAGAAATCCGACTTTATCAGCAATGAAAAAAACTTCCACGGACTTGACTTGGACTATATTGATCAGTATGAACAAACTAAGGCGAGTCTTGATTTTTCATCAGGATCAGTTTATATGCTAGATTTGTTCGAGGATAGTATTACAATATTATTTGTTAAAATTATCAACGAATACGAAATACAAAAGAAACTGTTAGAACATTATTTCCAAGATTGCGTATTTAACGTACAAGCTTCATGCAACGAAATTATAATTACAACAGAGCGGATAAATAAATTAGCTGCTGATATGGAACTTATTAACGAACTAGCAACGGGCTATATACAAAACAGCGCCGTCTTTGGTATGGGTTTTATTATTAACGCGTTTATGCAACGACATAATCTAACCGAGAGGACGTTGCCAAATTATAAATTTCCCGGCTACAATGTTGATGAGATGAGAAAATTTGTCGCTGATACAGTCGATAGGTTATTTCCTAAATTACACGACGCGTGGGTTAAGAAGAAATCACAAGCAGAATCAGTCTTGATGCATGATAATGATGGAATTGGACAAGGAAGACACATTTCTCCTGGGATAGTTAATATAACCGAAGTGATTGCTGTTTATCTTCACGCTGATGTTGTAGAAGGTAGCTATAATGTTGATCCTGCAATATCAAGAGCGGAGCAGGGATTTGTATTATACACATTCTCTCCTAACGTCTCTCCTGGTTACTTGATAATAAAGGAGCCGGTTAATCCGTTTTACCTACGCTGTCATAATCGATTATTATCAAGAATAAATTTCAAACTAACAAATCAAGATGGAAATTTACTTGATATTCGCGGAGAAACGCTGAGTATTAGTTTGTTGGTAAAATCGTAAGCGAAAGTTTTTGATTTTTAAATCTGTATCCCAGGGAAAAACAAACGAAAAAAATAAATAAAACCCAGGGAAATTTTCACAAAATAAAAAAAAAGATATTTTTTCTGAATTTTATTTATTTTTTTAATTTTGGCGGGGGTATTTACCCTTCAAATCGAGTAATTTATATAATTTCGTGAATCCGCTGGGGTAAATACCCCTCAAATCGAGTAATTTATATAATTTCGTGAATCCGCTGGGGTATTTACCCCCTCAAAATTAATAAATTTGTGTAATTTCAGTAAATAAATTATTTTGGTAAATAATAAAAAAAAATTAATAAAAATCAGAAAAATTAAGAAAGTTTCGTAATTTTATGTTTTTTGTTGAGTATTTACCCCTCAAATCGAGTAATTTATATAATTTCGTGAATCCGCTGGGGTATTTACCCCTCAAATCGAAGTAATTTATATAATTTCGTGAATCCGTTAGGTAAATACCCCCGCCAAAATTAAAAAAATAAATAAAATCCAGGGAAATTTAAATCTTTTTTTTTATTTTGTAAAATTTCAAAGATTGGAAAATTCTCTTGTTTTTTCATCAACAAGTTTTTTCAGTTGTCTGACACGAGAACTTGTGATTTTCCTTGATTCATATGCGTCGGATAAAATTAATCTAGCTTTTTCTACTAGCGTTGATAATTTAACAAAATCCTCGATGTGATCATCGCTGACTGTCGCAAGTGATTGATACATCGCGATTTGGATCTTCTTTATTAATTTATATTCTGACGGCAGAGTATATTTATATTCGAGTCTCCCTAGAATAATTGTTTCGAATTCTGATCTGATTTTATTCACATCAAGGTCCGATGGGAGATCTATTTTTCTTTTCAAACTATTAATCTCTCCCATAATATCGTTTATTATTTCTTCGTCCATTATACTAATTTTGTAGTATTTAATTATTCTTCATCATCATCAAATATTATTGGAACATAGAAGAATCTGATCCACTCACCGAGATTGTAGGAAAATGTTCTGTGGTTTATTCCCTCCGCTACTCGCCATATCGATACTGGAGTAATTTCATAAAATTTCGCAGCAGCATATATCGACTCAAATGCAATTTCTTCATTTGTTTCTTGATTTACCGACTTAACTGACTTGGCATCTTTCGGATGTTTTCCAGTGTTACCCGAGGAACAATTTTCACTCTGAGTCACAGTTCGAAGATTAGTTAATTCATTATTAAGTTTATTTCCATCGATATGATCTATAACCAAATTGTCTCTGATGAGTCCATGGAAACATTCGAACACAAATCTGTGAACGAAGTAATTTGTTTTTCTTCGCCTATTATTTTTGCTGATTGTGAATTTGAGATATCCATTCATATTAATATTACCAACAAGATTCTTCGTTCTGATGTGTCTCACATTTCCATCCTTGGATGCTTCATAATCATCAATGGTAGGATGTGATCTATATTCACTCATAGGAATCGTTGATTTCATTTCCATATATAATATTTTATACTTCTAAATCATAATTTGCTTTGAAACGATTAATATAATCTTCTTCACAAGAAATTACTGAGGAAGATTTCTTTTCATAATATCTCCGTAGCTCACGATATTTCTTTCCTCCACAAGAGAAACACAATCTTGTCTTTCCTCGAGTTCCAACTTGGCAAACTAAACATCGCTGTGGTCCTTTATTGCCTCGTCGAACTTCGTATATATGAGCGCCGCAATATTCACCTCTACAGGATTTATCGCATGATTTTGTTGATCCAACTATTATCCATGAACATTGATTCATTATAATTTAAACATTTGTCTAAAATATAATAATGGATTTATTTGATCTTGATGAGGCAGAATATATAATTCCTGAAGTAGATCGTGCAAAGAAGGAATTTTTTGATGATGGAGCGATTCATACTTGGTCGACGTGGAAAACTAACTTTATTGATGCTACGATGAATCTAGAGCGAGCAAAGAAGATAATCGAGCATATAAAATCTGAACACAAAGATGAGCGATTTATATTTGGAATAAAATTTATTGCACAAATGCCGGATGATACTTGGATTATTCGTGATAAACGAGATCCGGTACGCGGCAGTAAGAAAAACGTCGTTCTTGATAAAAATTCAAAACCAGGATTGTTATTGGGAATTGATGGTCCTTATTACGCTAGAGCGTATCCATCTAGTGCTGTAGTTTATGGAATTTATCGGTTGAATAATAATCCTGATGCGAAAAATTTACCAGCGATGAAAGAATCACCGATGATAAATTGCGTTGCTGAGCGCGTCATCGAGCACATGAAAAATGCTCGTCGCGGATCTGGTCTGACCCAATTGAGATTGGATAAAATTAATTCATGGGCAAAGACAGTTGCTGATGGCGCATCGATTGATGATGTTGCTGCGCTGAGCAAGAAACTTAAATTTCCTATTACGGTTAAAACGCTATCGGGTGAAATATTATATTCTTCACCATATAGTTCTCGAGGAACACCAATCGAAATCGTTGATCATAATTCACATGCGTGGTCGCAGTCAGTGATGATATTCCCGAAGGATCGTGTTGTTAAATTCTATCCCGCGGAATTTTCCACGGATGGCGCTGATGCAATGTTCCGATATATCAAATTATTAGCCGCATCTGATCCAATATCGGTTTGGTTATTCTCAAGCGAAGAAAGATATGATCAATTTATCTTGCCACGCGGAGATATTTACCGTAATGAAATACTGCATGAAGCGATGAAAAATATCGCGGAGAAGTATTCACCAAATCCAAATCAGTTGCTGACAAATTGTTTTACTGTTCCGTCTGTTGCCGCTCATGCTGCTAGAGAAAGAAATTCGTGGAAACCTACAAAGAATGAGTTTCTTAATGATATTCAACTTAGCTGTATCGAATATGGCCATGGAGGATTATGGAATACCAAATATTATTTCGAAGATATGATTTCAGTTGATATGAGCGCGTGCTATCCTGGAAGTTTCCTCGGATATGGCGATTGTGCGGATTACTTTGCTAAATTCGGCCATCCAACCAACGAGATGACGAGAGTGGCAATTAACGGACCGTTACCCGATTTTGTCATGACCGGATTCGCTCATGTTACTTCGTTCGAACTTGCTGAGAATTTGCATAGGATTTGCTATATTTGGTTTGGTCGGCATTTATCTCAGCGAAGATGGGTTCCCATAGTGCTGTTGAGATATATGTTGGATTCGTCGATGTTACTATCGCTGATAGTGAGTGAAGCAATTATATCCTATAGGAAACAAACTGAAGTGTGGTTACCCACAGATTGTGAGAACGCGAAAGATATTGGAAGAAAAATAATTGGTAAATTCACTCAAGGAGGATCAGTTGATCATAAGCACAGACACGCTAGATTATTTATCAATGATGCTGAGATGGATTTTATTATTGCCGATACGGTATCGCGTGGAATATTTTGCAATAGAGAAAATATTATTATTGATGGAGAAAAATTAGGAACCGTGATTACTTATCTCGATGGAGAATCAGCGCAGTATACTCATTTAAGATCATCGATGCTCGCTTATGTGAGTATTAATTTGTTGTCAATGATAAATAAATTTGCTGATATCGCGGTTAGGGTTGCAACTGATTCATTTTATATCGATAAGAAATATCAGTGCAGATTAGAAAATTTAATCGCTAATGGGTCTTGGGGAACTTGGAGAATAAAAAACGAGGATATTCTAGATTATTGTGAAGACGCCGATGTCGAAGATTGCGATAAATTTCACAAAGATCAATACGATGAAGTATCAACGGCAGCATCTGCATTTGATCCGATTTCACGAAATAAATTTGTTTATCTTAATGGTCCTGGCGGTAGTGGTAAAACAACAAGAGCAATAAATTTATTTTCAAATTCTGATATGATCGTGTTAACTCCAACTCACAGATTAGCGCGAGAAATAAAACAACGTGGCGTTAATTCTTGTACTTATCACAGCTATTTCAAATACAGCGGTGGATTGTGGAATCCAGCTCGAATGGGAAACAAATATATCAACAAGATTATAATATTTGATGAAATTTGCACAGTAAATTTAGTTTTATTAAAATCATTCCTAAGTTGGCTAGAAGAAAAAAATACCGCAGTAATAATGTGCGGCGATCATGGGCAGCCTGATCCTATTGATGGTGAATCTCCTCATGGATGGCTTAGAAATTTTGTAGATTATTATGAAGAAATTGACGCTGATTATAGATCCAATGATAATTTACTAACTGAGTTTAAAAAACTAATTCGGTTGCAACCTAATAAAATTCAATGTGATGTGATGAGAAAAATAATAGATGAAACTTCGATGGATAATTTTCTAAATTTGTGGCGTCCTGATCATTTGATTGTTGCTAGTAGGAAAATTATTCGCGATGTTATTCAGGAAATATTATTCAAACTTCATTGTGATAAATTTCCAACGTTGCAGGTTCCGTTGTGCTATAGGCCAGCTGATACTAGAAAACAAAATATTAATGTTACTTTACCGTGCGGAGAAGAAAAAATAATGGTTTTAAATGATATTATTTTCGTTGATATTAATCTTGTTAATGATGCGATAAACGCAGAAAGATCACCGTGGAAACTCGGATACGCAGCAACGATTCACTCGTCACAGGGATTAACAGTAGATAGTCAAGTTTGGATTGTTGATGATAGAATTTCCTGGTCAAATTTAGTTTATCTAGCTGTTTCTCGAGTAAGAAAATTATCTCAGTTGGGTAGGATTAAATTTCACATTAACGAAGATGGTGGTAATTGAGTATCTTTTGGAATTACTTGTAGTTCCTCTTTGGTAAATCCTCGTTGCGGTGCTAATGAATCTAGAAAATAAATTGCTGGTCTTCCTGATGATCTTGTTACTGCCGATATTTTATGCGTTGTAACGCTCCAGTTTGGATCGGTTGCTCTTTTTCTGCCACCCTCGGCTTCTCCTTCTTTATATAAATATCTAACCGTGACGCTACCCAGCACAGGCGAAATTATTGAACTTCGCTTTAGTGGTATTTTTGTTTTTGTAATTGCAATTGCGGGTTTCATTGATATCGTTCGTGTTACCTCGTTATTTAGTGCGTTAATCACGTGAGGTAATCTTGTTACCCAATCGTGAGATCGTTTATCTTGGATAAATTCCCTCGCGTATTGATACCCGAATAATCGTTCAGCTAGTGTTTTGTTGAATCTTTCAACGATGGCCTGATTGCGATGAACACCTACAATACCGCGACGGATTTTAACGTTATTCTTTTTCATTAACGCAGTAACTGCACCAAGAAATTCTCGTCCTGGATCAATCTGGAGAAGATTCGGCCATGTCAATGGAGATCGTGAATAAATTCTCTCAAATGCATTTGCTATTTCCGTTGCTGTTTTATTTGATAGCGGTTCCGCTTCTTTATATCTGCTAGCAATATCAACAACAGTTAGCACATATTTGTATGTGATTCCATTAACGGTATCGTGAGGAAGAAACATTAAATCAGCTTGATGAACTTCATTAGGGACACTGACGGAGAAACTCGCATATGGT
Source organism: Sinohyriopsis cumingii (assembly GCA_028554795.2). Classification (NCBI taxonomy): domain Eukaryota; kingdom Metazoa; phylum Mollusca; class Bivalvia; order Unionida; family Unionidae; genus Sinohyriopsis; species Sinohyriopsis cumingii. Next base: position 50,693,572 of record CM068833.1, read on the forward strand.
ATTTTCTTAGGCGGAGGAAGATAAATTTGCCAAATAGCTTGTTTTGATAACCATGATTCAGCGGTGGATTGTTTTACTTTTGCAACCTTGGCAAGTTTGGCAATTGCTGATTTTCCTTTCCAAAATCCTCGCGGAGAATAATATATTTGCTCCATTATAAATTAACCAGCACCTAAAACTAATTTACCTTTCATTGCTCCCTTTATCAACCAGGTTGCTAATTTCTCTTTGAAATTTTTATTAGGAACGGCGTCTATTGCGTGAATTAATTTAATATCAGCGAGATGCCGTTGTTGTAAATCTCCGCTGCGATATGCGAGATCGTGATAGTAGCATGCGTTATCGATAGCGTTTACTGGTTCTTCGCCGGGATTTGGTTGATTATTACTGTCAAGTCTTATATCTAATCTTGTACCGGGTCCGCAGTAGTTGTATCCTGGCAAATGTTTCTCTCCGGGATATTTCGCCCAAGGCAATCCTGGTAGATTTTTAATGGAGGCGGTGATGTCTCCTCCGGTTCTATCTTTTTTTTAACGAATCTAAATTTACTTGTTCCGCAAACAGCACATTCTCCTCTGATTGCATTCCTGTTGTTGCGCGTAACGACTTCGATTGGATTTAGCGTGGCAGTTCGAGTGCGACACTTAACACAATATGAATCCATAATATTCTAATAACATGAATGTAATTGATTTTTCAGCCACGAAAAAACGCGAGCAAGTAAAACACGTCGACGCACTACCGAATTCGATTAGAATGATAATCATCGGACCATCCGGTTCTGGAAAAACTCAGTTATTGCTAAATTTGATAATGAGATGGCTAAAATGGGACAAATTGTATTTAGTTGCGCCGTCCGTAGATGATCAGCGATGTTATAAGGTACTAAAGGAATTTAGCGATAATACTGAGGATGGCACAATAGAATTTATAACGGATATCAATGAAACTCCATCAGTAGAAAGTTTAGATGGCGATACTAATAATCTTGTTGTTTTCGACGATGTGATGCTGGATAAGCAAACTAATCCGGCCAGGATATTCTCGCGCGGCCGACACAAGAACACCGATGTGATTTACGTGACGCAGCGATATACGCAAATTCCGAAGGTTATTAGAGATAATTGTAATATTTTATCGGTATTTAATGGCGTTGATACTCACACGCTAAGAAATATCCATCAAACTTGGTGCAATGGCGATATGGACATAAATAAGTTTAAAATTTTCTTTAGTCACGCTCAGGCAACACCGCACGGATTTGTCACGATTAATCTTCATGATCCGCGTAGTAGGTATCGAATCGGTCTTGATCAGATTTACTCATAAAATTGCAACCCCCATAATGAAATTATGGTCAATTACAGCAAATAAATTTTACAATATCCCCCCCCAAAAAAGCCGCCATTTTTTTTATGTCCAAAAATGCAAATTAGGGGGGAATTTTTCGGATTATTTCGCGTAGGAGGCTTTATTTTTGAATTCTGAGGCTTCTACGGAAATTATTTGTCTAGAAGGGTTAATTTCGTCTGTGCCACCTGGTCTGTATAGAACTTCCCTGCTGCTATATTGTTAAAAAAATAAACATACAAAGAGAATCAAGATATATTAACACGATTCGTTTGTATATATACTTTTATTGATCGACTTAATAAATTTATTTTAGAGAATTTTTCTTAAAGAACCATATGTCTATAGACAGGGTTTGTAAACTGAAACAGGTGCATACAAATTGGAATTTTTTTATGACGAGTTCCTTAAGATGGATATATATATATATATATATATATATATATATATATATATATATATATATATATATGTGTGTGTGTGTGTGTGTGTGTGTGTGTGTGTGTGTGTGTTCAGCATAATATTTCTTTCAGATCGAATTATATACGCATACATCTATAAGGGTTAAGCAGCACCTTAGTAATATCTTTCGGTGAGTGAAACAAACAACTTATTTTTAAAACCACAAACATAGGTAAATATTGCAAAACAAACCCTTCCAAATGAGCGTAATCATTTGGTCATAGAAAAATAGTCAAATGTTAAAATCTGAAAAGGTTATATTGAACAAAAGATGTAGAAAATCTCTAAATTATGGTATCAGGATGTTTGTTTTTAAAAACTCATTCTTTAAAAAAAATTCAAGATTGTTTTGAGTGGTACTTAAATGAGTTCACATCAGAATGTCTTACGTTCGGTCGAAGTTGGCGATTTTCTTTACGTTAATATAGTTCCACTGATAACAAATTTTAAAAAAGGGAGATAACGGAAAACCTTGCCAGCAAATTCTTCGATGTACAAGTCCCTCCAATTTTCTTGTTTGTTTGGGTTTTTTAAATAAATAAAACAAAAATTGCGTAGATTCGAGCAAAAACGTGCAGAATTCAGTACCTTAATTATGTTTTTATGGCATTCGAAAACTGTTTCGAAATCTGAACAAGTTGCAATGCTAGTTTATTTGCATTTTCCCCTTTTTCGAAAAATCGTAATCCAACTTTATATCTTCCCTCTATTAATTATATTCCGTTTGGCTCTTGTGGGTAATTTTGTGAGAACTCTATTGATTTTATTTGCTAGAATCCTGATCAAAATTATTTGGTTCCAATTAGGCAAACGTGTGTTTGTATTAAAGATATTATTCTCACATTTTGTAAATTAACAAGTTCGCCGTTATCGAAATCAAAATTAAAAGAATGAACAAAATGATCTGCAATTACAATTTTGACTTGTCCTGCCATCAGGTTCTTGACTTTTCATCATCGGTACGTTTGTGTAGCCAAGAACTCTCTCTCTCTCTCTCTCTCTCTCTCTCTCTCTCTCTCTGTGTGTGTGTGTGTGTGTGTGCGTAGAAGATTTGAATTTGTTTTCTTCGAAGCACTATTTATATCGTATCATTTTAATATGTTCTGCTATTTCCAGGAATCCCTTGCTTCTTCTACATCATTAGAGCATGTTCTTAGCGAATTTGGGGTGATGCAGATTTGTATTGCTGAAATATACAGGTAAAAGGAAAGGGGTTTTATAACTTGAAATAAAAATACAGGCAAGATAACCTGACAAAGGAAAGAAAAATCTGCGGAAGCTTGCAAAGGAGAGAAATAACACTAGCATAGTTTGATTCCCTTATATTAAATGTACAGCGAAATATGAGAAGGTTGTTAAATGAGTACATCATTCTTCAGGGCGATACTCCAACTCTTATATTAATAAGGGGATTTGACTATATTTAGATCATTAAAAATACAATAAAAAGGTTATCTTCTACTTTGACAACTGACGCAATGTGTGTGTCTTATAACAGAGAGCGATTTGGTTTATTATGACTAATACTAAACAGAGATCATTTGATGAACCATATTTCTTACATACGTGAAACACACACTTACCTGTTGAAAACAGGGGAAACGTAGTTTTGAATATTATTGAAGAACTAATTAGGAAACAACCCCCAGACAAAATTTAGAATAAATATTTGTATAATATATCAAACGAACAGTGCTTATTGTGTATTAAAGATGTGATATCAATAATGTCTTCATATATTGCTTTTTATACGCCTTTAAAAAGTATTACTGGTGCCTGTTTCACTTTACTTTATTGTCCTTAAAATTATACGTTTTTGTTTACCGTTATTTGTATGCTAAATTTTCTTTCATAATAAGTTATAATTCTTTGATTTTTAAATTGTCATTTTTCTTCAGAACATATTGAACATTTATGCCGTGTTCGTCAATAATACCGCAAATGTAAACAATTTAAGATCTTAACATTTAATAATCACACAACCAGTATTATTAATTACACATTATATCTGTTGGACTTTTGCCATCTGCTTAAAGACCAGCAAAAACTAATACGAGAACACTTTTAGAAATAAATACGTCTATGCTATAGTCTATAAGCTTCAAAACAATTTATCGATTACCTTTTTGGGGTTATTCATTTATACTGCACCTTGAACACTACTTCTGAAGATAGCATCGTTTGTTATTTAAAGAAGAAAAACAATTTCAAATATTTTATATTTTCTGTTTTATTATTATTATTATTATTATTATATATATATATATATATATATATATATATATATATATATATATATATATATATATATATATATATATATATATATATATATATATATATATATATATATAGAGTCTTATCATTTGTTTCGGTATTTAGGTTTCTCCTTCTTTATTCGTGTTTTTCAAAATAGGTAGAGATTCATATCACCCAAAATTTGAAAAGCCAGTATCGATTAGCAACATGTATCTTACGTTACGCCCATTTAAACTGGTCTTTGTTTGGCCAAATGGATGTATCTCAACTGATACAAAAGATAAAGTGGAAAAATGTATATATAAAAACATGGCGGTAAATACACATTTCCGTGGCCGTTGCGATGATAACTGGTCGGGCGTGGATAAAATGTGTACCTTAATCCGCACTAACCTCAGACGAGAAACTAGTTTCACTATCTGTTGGCGGATGTTCAGTCAATAGACGTTCAATTAATCGTCGACAGAAGTCTGGCGGTTTTGTTTCGAGTGACACGTTGTTACCTCTATATAAAATATAAAAATAAACAAATATATTGGCCTATAGTGAAATATCGTCATGACATGGGTTTACTGTCATGTTCGTTTTGTTCTATACGTAACAGGCAGTCATATGTATATTAATCCAACACAAATCAAGGACTACCCCGCAAACCTTGCAGTTTTCATCTATGTTTAAAGAAGATAGACATTGCACAATTTATATACATGTGTGTGAATGTCTGTATGTGCGTGCGTGCATGCGTGCGTGCGTGTAGTTATTTGGTAATTTAATTGTTAGTAATTCATGTTCCTGTCAATCAACTATATCATATCGTGTATAACAGAAATGTATTTTTATTTTTATTGCATTATGAAATCCTAAAAAAAGAAAGAATGCCACGTCTGATTCCCCTGGAGTATTTTTACTTACTAGAATACACTTACGGTTGTTTTATATACCAGGTGATGTGAACGGTACAATTAATGAATCACCTTAAAGCTGTAATTAGGTGCTACGTTGAGTATGTTTGTGTTAGTCAACCCGTTTTGTTGTATCTTCTTACCAGTCCACTATTGCGACAGACTGTTTCATGTAGGTATTCGGATGTAGATCGTCAACCAATGGATAGATCAGTAAATATACATAAAAAGGCTGGTAAACAAATCGACGCATGAATCGACAGACATGAAATATAAGGATGAAATATACAAGACACGAGACTTTACGACATTACGAATTAGTTTCGTAAAATTGACCCTCCCTAATTTCTTAACATATATATGTTGAGAGATAACTTTTCACTAATTTGATTTTAGTGGGTGTTTGGGTCGTCTTTTGTATTGCATAGTGTCATAATAGCCTTTCAAAGATTTGCTGATGAGTCATACAAATGTGAAACAAGACAAAACCATGCAAGTGGGACATTATTCAAGTTTCGTGAAGTGTAGCCATTAGATGATTAGAAAACGTTCTTGTGACATTTGCACATTTAAGAGTCCGAAGGTTGACAACGAATGTTGTCTTTAGATGCTTGGAAATACGGTAAACATGGTCTTAAAGGGCGTGTGTGTGTTTGTATATATATATATATATATATATATATATATATATATATATATATATATATATATATATATATATATATATATATATATATAATACAAAAACAATTAGCTTAGTCAAATTTCTAAAATTAACAAATAATTTACTTCTCTAAGTTACAAAGTGAAACTTTAAGAAGAACGTACAGTATTGTGAAGTAAATCATAAATAATCCTAAATGTTCTATAACAAGTCCAGAAGTTTAGAATGTTCCGAATAAACACCTGGCCCTCGTTGTTTGCAACTTAAAGGGTTAAATTAATGTAACGTTATGTGGCCGATGGTACAAAGTTTGTGTATAGTATGCTAGCAACATATCAAAAGTTTTAAACTACGTGCGTCACACAAAATAGTGGCAAAGGGAAATCTCGCACTATGGTGCTCGTTTAAAGTGTGTTTCATTTACATTGACGCACTGACTGCGTTAGTTCGCATTGATTAAGTATTTAAAAAGCATTAACGTGTTGTAAAGATTTATGTTATGACGAAAATGTAGCATAGAACGATATTATCGCGGAAATGAAGCATAGAACGATATTATCGCGGAAATGAAGCATTGTGCTTGTTATCATAGACTTGCAACACCATAAACTGATGTAATTGTTTGCGCGACAAAAGAAGTATATTTATTTACATGGAGGAGTTATTTTGACTTCCTTTTATTTTCGCTTTTCTTTTGTTTCCTTGTTTATTTTTTAGAATTTGTTCTCGGTGTTATTGCAATTACCAGTGCCTCTGTCAGTAGAAACGAGTCGCAATATCCGTTTATATTACAACGTATAATATATAATATGTTATATTTAATTTAATTTTTTTTTTTTAATTTATTTTTTACTTTTCATTCCCAATCACAGTCTTCAAACTCTGCCATGTACTGGTAAATGTAAAATTTTATTTCCACTACTGGTTCATAGAATAAATGACGTAATAAGACAAATCATGTGACCTGTCCATGAACCAGAAAAAATATATATATTTAGAGATATATGAAAGATGTTCCTCAACATTTGCACATGTGGAACCGCACAAGGGCAAATTCTTTAGGTACGACTGTCTACTTTGACTATTTCCGCGCTTAGTAAGATATAATTAGACATAGTTTTACTCTACCATTGGAGGCCCCTAGTGTGTTAAAGTCTCGGGCTCGGCCAGTGTTAGTATGTAAGAAAATGTGCAAGTAACTTCCCGTGGGTCAATTGTTCTTATTAGGATTTTCCCGTGTTCTTTCTCCACCAGTAATACTGGTCGCCATGTAAAACCTTTCGTGTGCCGGAAATGACGTAAACGAGAACAAGAACAATTCTACCGTCGATTTCCACCCACGGAAAGGACGCTTGAAATGTCTTATGTTCGAAAAGGGTGCCCCTAACGTACGCATGAAGCTTAATTTTAACAGATATTTTCAGAAAAATGTCTGCATCCTACAAACGGGCATTAGGCGTTGTAACTGGCAGAGAATGCAGAAATGGCTTTTTTGTGTTTCTGTGTGAGGAGAACCAGTCTTGGCTGATCTGCAGTTTTCTTGCAATTATCGGGAACATATGAAACTCTTACAATATGGTGTTTACGAGGATGGATAGAAGCTCTCTAATTGTTGCATTGAACTGAATCCCATTTTACCGTTAGTTGAAGGTGAAGGACGAAATGGAATCAAATAGACTGGAGATTCACATATATCCCGCATAAAAAAAAAAAAAAACATGTAACAAATTTACCCAAATGTACGGATAATCCTCCAAGCACACAGTAGACACTCATATGAACAAAGCTCTCCATCTTACAATATATGAAGGAAGGGTATTTAAAATGTTCTGAATATTCGTGCTTTGTACAAATGCTCCTCGGCGAATTTTTTTTTAGCTGGATTCAACCGAACATTGACTAGGCGATAAATCGGAGTAGTATAGGCGATGCGGCGGAGTTCGGATGCTGTGCATCTTTACAAAGTCTGATACGACGGCGGATTTATCTGTCGGTGCATTATCTTGAGTAGATGGATACCTGGAGAACAGGTGCACGGTAGTATTCCATAATCTGAAATACCCCTAGGGGTATTTTAAAAGTTGTGAATAATTTCTATAAATATTTTACCTCGGGATATTTGAAAAGGTATATGTGTATAATGTAAGATAGGTTAATGACTGATCTAAAATATGGCGGCGAAGGAGATTAATTCTACTGATGAGCTAAGAACAAACCGTAAAATCAAGGCTCTCATAGCTTACTCTCTGACTGATATCCCGGCCGACTGGGACAAAGTTTACGGATGCAGTGTTTTGTCATATCCTACCATTTGATGCAGTTTCTTCCTTTTAAATATGATCCATTGGATGCGAGAAGTAGCTGCTGTGACGACAACGACTGATGAAAAGTTGTGGAACAGTTCTGAACTACGCGTCTGAGCACCAGAAACCGAAGTATTGATACACACTGCGACAAAAGCGGCTTATAAATCCGCCATCTTGAAATACTTCTTGAAGGATCCCAGCATCCAGACTTTCCATATCCTTTAATTTCGGTCAATGTGATTTCTCACTGAATCCCGTAATCAAGGATTCGTTGAATGGCCAACAATATGAAAGCCGCTATGTGGTTGGAGGTGCAATTTTCCAGTGTACGAACAAAATACCTAAAATTGAATACAAATTCGCATTTTTTAAATTGAAGGATACGACTGAAAACGTGTGTAGAGGTTCCTTGTGGGATATTAGAGAAGATGCACTAACGTTTTTTAATGCATTAATAAGAAATATTGTTCTACAGTGCACCAATATTCAGAACTTTAAACACAGCAAGGTATCCAATTAGTTCTCAAAGTGCTCGTTACGTTCACACTACGCATAACCGTATCTCATCGAAGTGCTCATTTGGTTCACTGTGTATTAACATATGTCATCAAAGTACTCATTTGGTTCACAGTGTGTTACCATATGTCATCAAAGTACTCATTTGGTTCACAGTGTATTAACATATGTCATCAAAGTATTCATTTGGTTCAACGTTTATTAACATATGACATCAAAGTACTCATTTGGTTCACAGTGTATTAACATGTCATCAAAGTACTCATTTGGTTCACAATGAATAAGATCGATTAAATAGTTTGAATGAATATCTATGTTGGAGTGTCACGTTCGTTTAACAACTCAACGCATTCTAGTCCTAATTTCACGAGTAAAGTTGTATTAATATTTTTTACACTTTGTTGAATCTCATTTGAGCTAAAATCAAAGATATAATAAATTGATTGGTATGCACTTTGTTCGCTTTATTTTCTATTTAATTTTATACAGGTAGTGCAAAACAAGAAACATTGCTGTTAATAGCTCATCAATTGATTTTCTACAGACTATAATAACTAATATATGTGTCCATTTCACAGTACAAAATAAAAGTGAGATAGATATTTTAGTCTTAACTACATATACACAAAACCGCTGTGCTCTCTTTCGACAGGTGTAATATAATCAAATTTTATTATTATTTTTTTTTTTTGGGGGGGGTTGGTTTACTTTACGTTCTGCATGTCACTCTCTATTGCCAAATAGTTGAACATATTATGGAAGATTTTGTGCTATATCTGACAGGTATATCTCTGCATGTGGTAGGAAAATTATACATTTACTAAACAAAAACGTGATCTTTTTAGAGCTCTAAATTGTGTGCATAGATCGTTGTAGATCAGTAATCATGATAAGCTTTTTAATTGCTTACCCTTTCGTGTTCGGACCCTCTCACTGTGGTAATGTTATGTGAAACTTTAGCCCGATACCGTACATCTAAGCACATGCAGGGTAGTGTAGTTAGAGGCACCTTTTATCTTTCGAGTAATTTCTGTCAAACAGGACAGCCTCTGTCACAACGTACCTTTAGCATGTATCGACACCTTTTGCCTTTGAAGGAGTTCATGTCAAATATGACAGCCTCCTTTACAACGTGCCTCTAGCATTTATCGACACTTCTTGTCTTGTAAGTAATTTATGTCAAAGAGGACAGCCTCTGTTACAACGTACCTCTAGTATTTATCGTCACCTTCTGTTTTTGAAGGAGTTCATGTCAAACATGACAGCCTCTTTTACAACGTACCTCTATCATTTACCGACACCTTTTGTCTTGTAAGTAAATTATGTCAAATTGGACAGCCTCTGTTACAACGTACCTCTAGCATTTATCGAAACCTTTTGTCTTTTAAATAGTTCATGTCAAACATGACAGCCTATGTTACAACGTACCTCGAGCATTTATCGAAACATTTTGTCTTTTAAATAATTTCTGTCAAGCAGGATATCCTCTGTTAAGACGTACCTCTCGAATTGTATCTGTCGCTTAGTACAGGTCATTGACATCAGCAATAGGTAAAAAGTGTTATAAAAATTAAACTGTGAAATTTTTTCGTTTATTTGAAGTTGTTATATATCTTGGACAAACTCGAAAAATGGCTGCCGAAACGTCCAAAAACGCGACTTCACGTGATAAGGAAGTATCGATGACCCGCTCTTCCCTGGCATCCACACTTTTGCACGTATTTTCTTGGTGGGAAACAAAACGTATTCAACATTAAACCCATCAATCAAAGGATTAAACACGCATTTTAACAGCCATGAGAAACAGAGAAGATATAAAAATCTTTCATTTAGACATTGCTTTTGTTATTGTTATTTTTAATTCTGTCTTCATGATGATGGTGTTCGTTAGCAGCAGCAGCAGTCTTTAAGCCCTCTGTTCGTAGTCAATGATACAAGCGTAGAAACATGGATACAAATATAAGGAAAACTAAGGAAGTAAACCAAATGCATTACCTACATATAGCTGTCATAGGTCAACGTGAAAAAGAGTCTTTTAGATGAGCATCATCCTTTTGAGCATTCTCATATGAGAGTACTATTTTCAATGTAAGCTAAGGCGTAATCCTGCTGAAACTAATACTTAATTATTGTACACGGCATTATTAATGCTCATAGTAATTAATAGTATCTGTTATGTCACAAATAGCGTTCAAGAAGAAATGACTATCAATTTTCTACGATCATAGATGTCTTCAAAATCTTGATAATTTTGAAGATCGATCTTATTATTAAAATAAAAGATATCCTTGCATTACAGATGCACATACCACTGAAGCAGAAATTAAACAATTTCTTAGTATTTCGGGCCTGTCTAAGCCGATACCGTTGGGATATTCCCCACCCTGGGGATGCTGAATAAACTCCTCATCTGATCCATTATGAAGGAACCCACCAAGAACAATGTCAAAATTATTTATGTGTCTTGAAAATTTATCTTTGTTGCACAGTACCTTGACAGCAAATAACTACATGGATTCTTACATCTATGCAAAAATAGCTGCAGTACTTACAAACTTGTGTGGTATTAGTAGGAACAATAATCAGAATGTTTGCAAGGGAATTAACTCTAATTCTCTTATTGTTTTGAGAGTTTGCCCGACAATTGATGGTTTTAGAGAAGTATTAACATTTTTTAATCTTTTGAGGAAATTTGAGTGTGGTACATTTTTTAATCTTTTGAGGAAATTTGAGTGTGGTACATTATTTAATCTTTTGAGGAAATTTGAGTGTGGTACATTTTTTAATCTTTTGAGGAAATTTGAGTGTGGTACATTTTTTAATCTTTTGAGGAAATTTGAGTGTGGTACATTTTTTAATCTTTTGAGGAAATTTGAGTGTGGTACATTTTTTTGTAAAGAGCTCGCTTTCATACTTATGGATAGCCTGTTTAATAATGTGTTTCCATTGTATTGTTTGCAGGAATTATCATTGTCTCTAACAAAACTTTCAATAATTTCATAAATATCATATTTATGCAAAACTTTTTTTATTTCGGGAATAAAACCTTTCGGTTCTCTAACTTCTTTTCTATATAGATTTAGGTATTATCTAATAATATATTCTTTTCGATGTTGCATTTTCTGGACGATTGCACAACAGACCAAAAACGTTTTCTTTCCTTGACTCGATTTCCGATACATTTCTCGTTATCCCAAGTAAACGTTCGCCCATTCCTGCCCGTGTGATTTGAGTAAATCCTTGTAGAACTTTGATGCAACAATGATGAAATACACTGCGTTTTCCTTAAGTCTTTGTGTCTGATATTCGAACAGCTTCACAGCCATAAAAGGCTGATGGTATGGCAACTGATTTACATAAAATGACCTAGGTAAGAGGATTGGCTCTAACTTCCTGTGGCCAATCCTTACAGGAGAATAACAAAACGTTCCTCCTTTTGTACAAGCAATGTCATCTTTTGTCAAACATTTCATATTGGAGCAAACTAGGATCCCAACATGATCTATTTCGTTTAAAATGGGTATAGTATGGTCGCCTTTTTAACCCTTAAACATCTCAAGAGCTGTTTGTCTATTCTGGATAAAACGTAATACACAGATTATCTAAACAATGAAGGTGAAGTTCCATTTCAGGAAGTATCTGTTACATATATCAAGCATCTTTTGCAATTCAAATGGTGTGTTTGCAAGCAGAGCTATATCATCGGCTAGTGCCGGATTTCCAGATGGAGTGGACTCAATAAGTAGCCCTAATATTGGCTCATGTAAGTCTTGTAGAAAGTTACTAATGTAAACAAGGTATAAGAATAATGATAAAACACCTGTCTGTCGAATGCCCCGTTCAATTGGAAAAGGTTCGGACTTTTTATTCGTTCATCAGGTTAATGCTTTGTTTGAGTACGATTCTTAAATTACAGGTAACATCTTTCCTTTGATGATGCCCTGTTTTCCGAGTTTGAGGAAACGTCCCGCTTGATTCATAGCGTCCAATGCCTTTTGACTATCTACGAAAAAAGCAAAAGCTCTTTACCCTAGTTCTAAAGTGGATAAAAAAAAAAATTGTGCACATTGAAGGATGCTGTTATACTCAGTCCCTTTTGAAACCCCTGTTGTTCGGTATTAGGGAAGTTATATATAATAATACTACACCATCTCGTCGATCAATCGAATAAGCATTTTCAAACAGTTTGTATAAAACAGGCAACAGGGAAATAACTGAATCATTGTTAGAGTTAGTTTTATATTTCCTTCCACCTTTACATATTGGAACAATTAATTATACTTTCCAATCGCATGAAATACAAATTCTTGAGTGCTTCTAAACTATTTTGGCAGTTTTATATTATTTGTAAGACTCAGTGGCAAATCCTATCGGGCTTCAATTTTCTATCCACTTTTTCCTAAAGCATCGAGCTTCATTATGACCGTTCTTAACTTCAGGTGACCATTAGGGTTCTGTGCGAGGATTATCGGTTTTTTTTTTTATTATGGTAAAGCCTGAAAAGCTAAATCCCTCATTACAGAAATTAATTTTCTATGATTTTTTTTTTCCTGTTTATTGAGAACATTTGGGGAGAGATTCACAATCTGATTTTAATAGTCTTTTCTACTTCAAGCTCTTAGGCTTTTTACTTCTCGGCTCCACATGTAGATCAACATGGAGGTGGACATGTGGAAAAACGAGCATTACAATACTTTGCACCCGCAATAGTAAGAATACTGTACACAACACGACGATCTGAGGCTATGCACGTATCATGGTTTGAAGAACCCAATCTAGCATTCTTCTGTTGACAATTATATAGTCTAGAATTGATATGTATTGCGCGAACTTGTAAATCTGTCCTTTTTCTAATTGTTGTTAAATGTAGTGAACGCATTGGATTCATTTATTGCACACGGTGATGATGGTGATTCTCTGTATCTGGCACTGTTACCCATCTTGTGTTGTAAGTTATAAAGACAACAACAACTTTCTTACTCCATATTGGTAACACCATTACAATTGAACTATGTCAAAATACATATTTGATACGTTTGTCTGAAAGACAGTTTCGAGATAAAATAAAATTGTGTAACAATTGGAAAGCTTTAGGGCAACATCCCTGTGACAAAGGACACTGTCTTGTTTGTCCGTTTATGGACAGACCATCGCATTGTTTGTTAAGGTATTCTGACTGTATGAAAATGTTCACAAAAAATAAATTTTGTTTTTGTATAAATGATAGAAAATACAGGTTACATTTGTTGGGGTGGGGTTCGGCCGATGAATCAGCACTTCACCCGTGATGATATTCATTTTCGGGTGAAGGGCTGATATCACCTATTCATTAAAAGCTGCAATTATCTGCATCCAGATTCTTTCTTCACACATCGGTGTATATTTTATACACTTACCGGTATTTCTCATATCTGTGCAGCTACCGTTGGCTGAAAGGGTTCTTTTGGTGATATGTAGATTATATTTCCTGAGCAAATCATGTGTTTGGTTACTTGTAAATCCGCCTGGAATAGCACAACCATCTGTCCTGTTGCCATTTTGAATTTCGCGCTTGATATGGCTGTTACCAATTACCGATATGTGTCTAAAGTGTACGCGGGTTTGTTCCGGAATGATTTGCATGCAGCAAAATTGCACATTTTAAATGAACAGGTGACATCACACCCACAACATCGTCCATCAGTACCTACACAGGTTTGTGGGACTGATTTATTAAACTAGGGAGGGGTTGGTTTTTATTATTTCGGAGATTATTCACGTTTAAATGATAGAATGAACGCTTAGACGCAATACTAAATCACAGTTTATTTAATATGAAAATCAAATGTGTGATAAATCTTATATTTCTCGTGTACTGTACTGGGAAAAATAAAGGCTAAGATGATATATCACATAATAAATTTAAATGAGATTACCAAAGAGAGGTGGAACGGTGGCGATAGAAAGAGAGACTCACCTGGGTATGAGAGTAGAAACTGAAAATGTTGAGCAATATGAAAACCATTTGTAGAACGACAGTATGATGATCAATTAATCTGATTAAAATCAATGACCACTGTCCTACGTGAAGATCTGACAGCAACCGTTTAGGGGTCATGTCCTGGTGACCTTTTAGTTAACCAATATTCAGTCTCCCAAACGCGAAGGTATAAGACTTCATCGTACGGGCTGATATATTTAGTGATTATAGTAAGAAAGTAGGTCACCAGAACATGGCCCCAAAGCGGTCGCTGTCAGATCTTTACTTAGGACAGTGGAAGTCTGATTTTAATCAGATTGATGATCAGTTGCCAATCGATTATCAATTACCTGTAAGTTTAACCGTTATGAGAAGCAGCGTTAATCGAATATAAATTTGACAGCCTGGCAAATATCTGTATTTTTAAATACACTTGTAGTATTGATGCCATTCAGCACATTCGTAAGTTGAAGTCCCCCTAATCCATTTAGTTGCAATGCTCTAAATAATGTCTCTCTGGCGTGCACTCAGTTATGCACTGAAACTAGCAATGACTGTATCACTGTGTAAGCTATTTGAGGTTAGTCGAAAAATCACTGAAAATGGCCTAGGTAAGAATACCATTTGCAATTCTCTTCTCACAAAAAATACTATGCATTTTTAGTTTTCAAAGATAATATTGTCTTTAATTTAGTTACGTTTTGCTGGCGTACCCGTCTAAAGCAATGCAAATATAAAATGGTACTGCCATAGCCATTGTTCATATTCCAGAGTTTGAGAGTACAAAGGGAGAAAACTCTTCTCATATGGCATTGTACAGTTTCAGTAGTGGAAGGGCACTGGAGAGTTTAAATTACCATGTATTGTATTAGGTGGATTGTTGTTGTTGTTAATGTCAACAAACATGATGCGTCGATAATCCTGCGCATCGCCATGCAATGCTTCTGACATTAACATGAGCTCATAATTTTCCCTACATATTGCTAGTGGTACCTACTTAAATTAGAGATCGTTTGTCTGTGTTTAACGCCATTAATCAACACAGCATAGCTGGTGGAGGAAGAATACGGGAAAACCAAAACGTTCTCACAGATTGACATTAGCCGATCCAGAGTCTCGAACCCAGGCAGAAAGATGTAATTTTGTAGTGATCGGTAACGGCGAGCTCTTTAGACCCTTCAACTATCAAGGTACCCGTTCATTATATAAAATAGGTATGGTGTACCTCATCGTAATTATCTCAGTCTCGGCTAAGAAATCGATTTCATATTCAGGAAAAGACTGTTCAAAATATCCTCGCATATTCAGGCTCATGACCTACGAATCCAGCATAAATTTTAAACACTGAATTGTACGTTAGTATTCAAATTGTCAAAGACGATGAACTACAAAATATATGTTCCTTGGAAACATATACCTGCTCTTGCAAATATGGTAAACGTATTACTAAAGAAATTCCCGCTTGATTCGAAAATGTTGACAGTGTATGTGACACCATGACGACAATCACGTTAAAAACTGTAAATTGATGAATGCAATCACTAAGTTTTGTCCGTAAGATTTTTAAATCGGTGGGAGGGGGTTTACAAACAAACGGGGAAAATATGCAAATACTATTCATAATTATGTGAAACTGCAATTTAAAAATCCTCGTAACACAATAATAAGGGTGGTTTTTTTTGTGAATAATAACACTTTTTGAAGCGTTGTCGATACACCGTACCCTAGCCCTGAAAGATAGCAATCTAAGATTATTATTAAAACAATATAAGCTACAATCCTAAAATTATTATCAAAATCATATAGTGATGTGTCGTTAACAAAATAGTTATACATTGCTAATTTTATTGATGATATTGCTAATATTAATGATAAATGGAAAAGTCATTAACCTTGCGATACACCGGCAGTTAGGGTTTTCACAACCTGAAGAAACAATCATAAGTAACCGTTTGTTTTCTATCTGAAAGATAAAAGTTTTAAAACGCTTTGCAGGTTACTATTAATTCTGTCAATAATGTGGCACATATTTTATTTAAGAAAAAAAAAACTTTGTATACATATGCACCGTATTTTGTTAAGAATTTCGTGGACAGGTATGTGTAAGTTAAAAAAATGTATTTTTCCTACACATTTTATTCCCACCGAATTGAAGACATTTAGCTCCATAGTCGGTGTAGAGCGACCTAGTCCAAATTAACGACTGTCTTGCTTCTGTTGATTATGACTTGGCTGACTATCCATTACTGTAAAAGGGTAATAAATGAATTTAATTCTGATGGAAATAGCGATTTATATGTGTTGCATATGATCAAAACTTGCGGGCAAGAATGGGGAAATGGTCTCTTTAACTTTTTCTTATCTTATGGACAAGTAACGACGTTGAAATTATGGATCAAGCAATTAAACTTTGGTTGACTGGAAAGTAGCATCAGGAGTTCTTGTCACTGAAAGGTTTGTCAAAAGCAATCCGATTGTGGCTAACATTGGGTAGTAATCCAAACATAGAACCAGACATCAAATGAAGCCTTACTTAGCTTGAACTCAAAATACCTGCAGTCTTTTTATCTTTGAGAATAAAATCGGGAAGAAAACAAAAACAAAAGAAACGAAATAAAACAGGAATGATATGTCTAGATAAAATAAAAGGGCATAATATAAAAGCTCAAAACAGAATTTTTATATGTCAAGACATGTACAAGCAACCAATATCATATATCATGAAGACAATGCCGAAACATTATTAAAAAAACTAAATACTAATAATAATAATAATAATAATAATAACAATAAACTATAGTTAACGAGGATAACACATTAGGCCATTGTTGACCCATCAGCCATGGGGTCCTCAGATTTTGTAATCGGCTATGTTAAAATAATATATAAAAATACACAAGAACAAAAATACAAGACTATGCACATAACCGGGTATCGTCACACACTGATTCATACACATTTAACATGAACGACTATGTGTGACAACACTTGGAAACATACAAATATGAACAATATTCAATACACAGATACATATTTTTCAGCATAAGTGGTACTTTATTTATATATATATATATATATATATATATATATATATATATATATATATATATATATATATATATATATATATATATATATATATATATATATACATATACACACAGAGGGAGAGAGAGACATACATACATACATACATACATACATACATACATGGCAAATTGGTTTTGATGAAATTGATTATTTTTTAATTTAATTTTAGTTTTGTTAATCAGGACTTTTATTTTTGTGGCTAACAAAATAAACTTACAAAGTGTGTTCTATACACACAAAGATCGAGCTGAAGCATTTCACACATTATCATCGCAAATTATATATAAATAAAAGTACATATACATATATATACATATATTTTGTTAGCCACAAAAATAAAAGTATAAATTTATGTGTGTGTGTGTGTGTGTGTGTGTGATATGCAACAGCATTAGTCATTTCAAGTTCTCTAATTTCATTTAAATTACTTTTCTTATACCACTCCGGTGGCCTTGTGGTTAGAGCGTCCGCCTCGGATGCGGAAGGTCGCGGTTAGAACCCCGACCGAGTCATACCGAATTCTTATAAAAATGGTACCAACAGCTGCTTCGCTTAGCGCTCAGCATTTAAGAGGTTAGTGTTAAGAATGGTCTGCCTGGTGTCAGGATAATGTGACTGGGTGGGGCATCATGCTACATGTCTGCGGCATGATGCACCAGCGCTTGACATCAGTATTAACTGCCACACTGCAGACATCGTAACGATGTGACTGAAATTTTGTTAAAGCTACGTTAAATATCTAAATCCAACTCATCATATTATAATCTTTCGTGAATCATTAGCACTACTGTAGCGTGTCAATCTTTCAACGGATGCGTCATTTTCGCACACGGATCAGGAGAAAGTAGGCTAATGCTTGCACCAAATCTTGTCCGATATAGCATTTCACACTATATGATTTACAAAATACGAGACAACATTGTATAGGAACAATGGATAAGTAATGTAGCAATTGCTTAATTAACGCTGCTAAACACCTGATGTACATCTGAATCATTAAGTCTGCGTATTATTGGATTATAAATGAACTTTTACTATTTGTAAATTGCAGCCAGCTACAAAGAAATGGCATTTGCATAAATGTATTTTCTTAAATTCGCCGGACGTTTCTTCAGATGAGAGAAAGGAGAAAAATAAAAATAAGGATTTGTATTTCTCGTGTAAAGAATTTTTACTGCTAATTCCCATTAAGACTTATCAATAAAATCTATTCACTTATATTACAAGGTTAGTAAACGAAGTTTAGATCTGTCATTTGATAGCAAGGCTCCTCAAGAGTATAACGCTGTTGATTTGTCATAACCAGGTCATGTGAAACAAGTGACATACGAAGTCAAGCAACCAGACGAATTTGATTTCGATCAATATTTTAGGAATGCTAAAATAACCTTCATATTGTAAGCAAGCAGACGACTTTAATCCGCCCCTGTGTAAATAAAACAGACTGGTACAACACAATTTGTGTAAACATTTACAAAGAGGACCACACAGACGTGAAGTCGTCAACATTACAATGACTCAGGAATACCTGAAACTCTTAAATGATGCTTTAAGGTTACCGAGTGTGTTGTTATTTTAGCTTTAGTTACAAAATATATGAAAAACTTTTGGAATTCCGGTGCAGAACTGACGAAGGTATTATGTTGCATTCTTTGATGTACATTTTCAAACCAGCGACATACACAAAAACAAAATTAGGTCGTCAGAAACAATCTATGTCTCTTTCAAAACTGGGATGCTGTCTTTTCAGTTTTCAGTCTTTCATGGATCTGTGATCCAGTCTACTTAATATAACTATGTCATTTCAAATTCGCTTCAAAATGTATTTTCTCTTCTATTTTGAAACAACTCAAAATACCTGCAGTATTTTCATCTTTAATAAAAAATATTTAAAATATATTATTTATAGCTCATCACGTTATTCCAGTACTCGTGTAACATGCGCATGCTCTTCTCTTCCTGACAACATTGTTTCTGGGAATTCATCAAAGTCCGACTATGACCCATGTAGTCAAGCATGCATAGTTTTCGTATGGCAACAAAGTACATAACGCATCAATATTTTTACATTGGGCTTAACGAAAAAAAAAAACAAACGGGTGCGAGATATAAGCTATCCATTCATTGGAAAATACAAGTTCAACATGTTTGAATAAATGGAAAATACTCTGACAAAAATACTGACCCGTCTTCGTTGTCCGCAAGCAATAATTTTCATTTAAACTTTGGATTAAATTACGGCAGGGACTACATGCAGGGATTTTTAAAACCAGAGCCAGTTCTTGAATTTGCATTTAGATTTTAAGCTATCGCCATGCATTAAATATTACGCAGGTTGTGCCTAAGCCGTGAATAATAAAACAATTACGATCGCCGCATCAAAATCTAGAGTGCATGTGAAAGGATGGTACTCGTCAAGCTACAATTTAATTTCAAAAATTGTTCCTAAAGGGCATATATATTTGTATTTGCATCCTTTGTCACCTTATTACTTGTGTTTTCCACTGGTTCCGGTTCATCACTTGGGAGTTCGTATTTATCGCTTTAATAGAGTGCTTTGTAATTTATGTTGGCAAATAACTTCAAAAAATATGTAATATGTGTCCTAAAATAGATTATTTATTGATTTTTAAGACAAGTAAATCCCTCGTGGGTGTATTGCACAAGACAATCTAAAATATTTTCATTTACAGGGGACCACTTGATGAATTAAATGGCACTTCAAAGAGAATAGTGTTCGATTCTAATTGCAGATTGGTGTATTATCGCATCATTACTAATCCAAGTATTAATTGAGTAGGATTTGTACTTTGCCTTAATTTAATAGACAACTATCAGTTTGAACTTTAAACATTTATCACCTATAAGCTTTACTGCTCTGCAGTCAATTTTGAAAGTGTGAAATCCTTGGGGTATCTACCTCTTCGAGTTGACCGTACGTTCATTATGCTCGTCTCATACATCAATATGTGCATGTATGTTTAGCACCATACGCTATATTCGTTCCGTTTATATTATATGGACTTTTATGGATGCCCCCCAGCATCACTGTATCAGCTGGAATAAGCAATATCAAGCACAGGACTCTAACAATAATATGTTTGTCTCCGTAGCTTTAGGTAAAATTGTAAAATAATTATATAAAATAATTATATTACAGACGAGATGTTACATTTGAAACATCTAAAACTACTGTTTTAGGCAGTAGTCCTGAATAAATTTGAAAAATAATAATATTGCAGACGCAGCTTACATTTGCTGGTTGTTCCGTTTTAGTCGGAAGTCTTGAGTAATTTTGTAAAATAATAATACTGCAGACGACAAGTTCCGTTTGTAACATCTATGGTTGTTCTATTTCAGTAAATAATGGTTAATACAGTCGTAAAATAGTAACAGTATAGTATAGTTACCTATGCAATGTAATATCCCTGGTTACCCTGTTTGGTCAATTTTCCAAAGCAAAGGTGTATAAAAAACAGTCTCCGATAAAAGTTTGTGTAGTAAAAGTGGTGAGTTGCCTTAATTGCACAAATGAGGTTTGACAAAATAAAATCATTTTCAATATACATGGAATCGTATTCCTTAAGCTATAAAGAAATGACAAATTAGAAGCAGTAGAGTCCATACAAAGGACATATTAAGGGAAGGAATCAGAGTACATACAAATGACAGTTTAAGGCCAGCAGTGTACATACAAATCACAGATTAAGGCCAGCATAGTACATATAAATGACAGATTAAAGGCAGCAATTAGAGTACACAGAAATGACAGATTAGGAGCAGTAGAATCCATACAAAGGACAGATTAAGGGCAGCAATCAGAGTACGTACAAATGACAGTTTAAGGTCAGTAGTGAACAAATAAATGACAAATTAAAGCCAGCAGTGTACATATAAATGACATATTAAAGGCACCAATTAGAGTACACAGAAATGACAGATTATGGGCCCCATAGTACATATAAATAACACATTAAGAGCAGCAATCAGAGTATATATAAATGACAGATAAAAGACAGCAATCAGAGTACACAGAAATAACAGATTATGGACAATGAAAGAAAGTTCTTTTATTGAAAGCCTGATTTTCCTTTCTCTCTACTTTGTTGCTTTTGGATAAGTAATCCTTCAGAATAATAATTTAACTTTTAAACCAGTATTTTCCGTTTTCTTACCATTTTTAGGGATATTACTGACGTAACTGGAAGTATGCACAAACAGTGACCATCTCAAATCTGTCAAAAGTGCATAAGTTTACATGGACGATATGCCTATATGCATAGGTCAAACGAAATGATCTCTTGAACTGTGTTAAGTCAAGAGTTCGTGAATGGCGTTACACTCGCTTGCTGAGAGTTAATATATCCCACAGTCAATGAGTGTTTTATTAACCTACTTGCATTTTTCATGAAGACTTAAGGTGGCAGGGTACAGTTTCGTAAATTGGCCCCTGGAAAACTTCTTAACTTAAGGCTATGGTGTGAATTTTTCAGCTATTTTTTTTTTTTTTTTTTTTTTTGCTAATTAAAGATATGGACATATTTGTGAACTAGGTGTTTCGGGCTTGTGTTGCTCTTGAAATTGATGTCAGGCATGTACACCTTCCATAGTTACTCTGCAGTATGTTGATAGTGAAATACCAATAGTTGGCTAGGAAGAAGAGCTAGCCTCCCATAGCAGTAAACACATGGGTTTGGGGCAAATAGAATATCTCAAAAACGGCTTGGATGACAACTATTTTCAATTGCATCAGCCAGTTTAGCACACACTGTTTTGCAAAATTGTCGTCTAAGAAAAGTGCTTGTGTTTGCCATGTGAGCATCACATGGTGTCAAAAATGACATTCGGACGTGAAAATTGCAGGTATAAATTTGGGATTGTGGTCCATAAACTTCTGCTATGAACTGCCATTGACTTATCTGGTCACGTGGATAATATTATTATGCTTTGTTTTGATATAGGTATCCGAAAATATGGACCTTTTTGACCTCACTTGTGTATTTCATTTTTTTTATACTAGGTCTCTGATTGCAGCATTAAATTTGTACACAAAACCTGGCCCCTGCCCACTAATCTCCCATAGACCAGTGGCTTCAAGAAGTTATGAGTGGGAGGGGGTAAATGCCCACTGCCGCAGTCGAAAACCTGCTGTTTGTTTTCTGATTTGCGCGTGTCCGTGCATGGGTGTGGGGGGTAGGTGGGTGATGTTGGGGATCTTTTTAGTCGAAGTTATTTATAGTATTCCACCTTCACCGTAGTGCAGAGTGGGAAATTCTCTACAGCACATATTTAGGATGTGTGGCAACTGACATAAAAACTGTTCTCGGTAATATAACAAAATTAGTGCGCCACTAAAGAACATGTTCCGCCGGCGCCTTGAACCCTTGCACAACCACAGCGATAGACCACGGTATGCACTTAAACGAAAGTTCGTATCTATCCGTCTAAAGGAGTGGTTCCCAAAGTGAGCGGTACCGTTCTGTACCGCTCTCTTGGGGGCGGTGAGATTACCGAGGGGGGGGGGGGTGATAATGCTGAATAATGCTTTTTACGGTGCAAGGCAGGGGGCGCTGAGGATAACCAAGAGGGTGGTGGCCTGAAAAAGTTTGAGAAACACTGGTCTAAAGAAAAGTAAAGGGGCTACAGTCATTTCCCACCCATCCTTTACAGTCATTTCCCACCCATCCTTTACAGTCATTTCCCACCCATCCTTTACGGACCATATACTTGCCTAAGCATAAAAAAATTATTTTCTTACATCTTTTCAGGAAATTTTCAATTAAAGTTAAACTGTTTGGTTGTGACGTCTTTTTAAACTTCATAACCATCCACACGCACCTGTCTCCGATGGAATTCGTTGTTAATACAAATGATGGCCTGCATATTGTCAAATCAAAGTTCTTTAGTGATGCAAACACAATACGATCAGCAAGACGGAAAAGAAGATGGCTCACATTTTAATCATGTCTGATAGATTGTTTCATCGTCTTTACTTGTGTTCCTATAATGTTTTCTTTCCTCAATGTTGCGTCGGAACTGTTTTGGTCACGGTACACATTTTCTTGCAGTCAAATTGCAAAGATTCTATGCTGTCAGGTTTTTTTCCTTACCAGATATTGTTAAAGAAAGCATTTCTATTAAATAATTATTGACGCCCTATCCATCGGTTTAAATTATAATTAAATAATTATTAACAGCCTGACCGACTCAGATGCGGGAGGTCGCAGTGTTACGACTGGTCTGCCTGGTGTCAGGATAATGTGACTGGGTGGGACATCTTGCTACATGTCTGCAGCATGATGTCCCAGTGCTAGACATCACTACAAACTGCCACACTGCAGACATCGTAGCAATATGACTGAACAATTGTTATAGCTATGTTAAATTCCAAATCACACAAACGCACACACACACACTAGCCATTGGTATAAATTAAAATTAAATAATTATTAACACCCTAACCATTGGTTTAAATAATAATTTAATAATTATTAGCATCCTAACCGTTGGTATAAATTATAATTAAACAATTATTAACACTAACTATTGTTTTAAATTATAAATCTTGAGTATTCTGAATAATTGTTCCCTAATCAGAAACAAATGTTATAAGAGAATTAAGTTATATGAACAATACGTTAATCGTCCAAACACTAATGGTGGCAGTGAATCGTCTGCGTGTGTGTATGTATGTGTTTATAGTAGAGGTTCTTTATGTGCACACGCTAAACAAACAAAAAAGAAACAGTAAAAATAAGAAAAAATGTATCTTTTGATACGCTTGGCATCCATAGCAAACGCGGAATCGAATCCAGAAGTAATATACCACGCTTCACCTTAACTCAGACGTTTGTGGTAAATTTTGACAAATTGATATTGTCTTCCATTTTGCAGCGACCATGAAATAAACGACATCAGAACAACCGCGCGCACCTGTCGAACCCCAATGCGTTTTGAAGTTTTCTAATTTATCTTCAGCAATACAAACTATTTTAAAACTATTACCTAAACACATAAGAAAAGCGAGGGTGTGCCACCCAAGCCTAAAGTAGAGATACGTTCGACACGTTGTCATGATTGAATACATTTCTTCTTCTATCGCTGACCCGAAGAAGAAAAATAAAAAAAATCCGCCCCATTATGGCAAACAATAGAAGATAAAAGATATTACATTAAGAGCATATTTTGTCTCTCTGTGACTGTGAAATCATTGATCTCTTCGACATTTTTTATTTTTAAACGCAATGCATGTATACAATAATATTTCATAAAATGTGCATATCTTATGTTTTGAATCAGTCGAATTTTTCCAAAATTTCGGTTGTTCAAAATGTTCGAAGGCGCAGACAGATTTTGACACCTGTATCGTGCACGGCCATCAAATTGGTGGAGAGCATTGACTGGCATATGCTTGTGTTTTCCGGGTTTAATTAGTTTGCACAAAACATCAAGGGGCCCCGAGTGGCCGAGTGGTCAAAAGCGCTCTCCGTTACGGATCACTGCCATCTCACCTCTGTCTGCGTAGGTTCGAGTCTCGGATTCGGCCAATGTGGGTATGTGAAAAAGTTTGCCAGTAGTTTCTCGAGGGTCGGTGGTTCTTTTTGGGAATTTCCCGGGTTTTTCCTCCACCATTAATAATAGCCGCCATACATAGCCTATCGTGTGTTGAAAAATGGCGTTAAATCCTACAACAACAACAAAACATCAAAAGAAATCACCTCCTCTATTTAAAAAGACTGTAAGAAATGCCAAAATCGAGTAGATCCTTTGCAACATATTTTTTACTTGAAACTCTAGTTGTTTTATATCCATACATGTTTCAGAATATATCCACGTTTCATTCACCGATATACCAACCAGTAGTAAAAACGAACATACCAGATGATACCTCAGTTGAATAAAACTGTATAAACAAAGTACAAACTGCCACACTGCAGACATCGACAATATGACTGAACAACTGTTAAAGCTATGTTGAAATCCAAATCACACACACACCCTAACCATTGGTACAAATTATTATTAAATAATTATTAGCACCCTAAATATTGGTTTCAATAAATATTTATTAATACACAAGGATACCTTTTCTCGAGAAGGAAATTTGGGCAAGAAAACCAAACGTCCTTTAGGTCAGGAAGGCACATTTTCAGGTTTGGAAGTTTAATAAGGAATGTTAAAACGAGTACGCCAGTTGTTTTTGTTTAAAAAATCAAGTTGCAATAGGGAGGAAGATCACGTTCTGGATTAAATGGAATCTTAAATAGCATTGTGTGTTGTCTGCTTGTTTGTGAATAGGAGAGACAGACAGACAGACAGAGATTTAGGATTCTACGGTCTTAAACTTATCATCAGAAATTTTAAATAATAAAAAATAAAACTAGTTTAGTAAAATTAATACAATTATCAAATAATTTCTTTCTCTAAGTTACAAGGTGAAAATTTAAGAAGAACGTACAGCATTATGAATTAAATCATAAATAATCCTAAATGTTCGATAACAAGTCCAAAAGTTTAGAATGTTCCGAATGAACATTCGGCCCTCGTTGTTTACAACTTAATGGGTTAAATTAATATAATGTAATGTTCTGTGGTCGAAGGTACAACGTTTGTGTGTAATATGCTTGCAACATCTTAAAACTTTCGAACTACGTGCGTCACACGATATAGTGGCAAAGGGAAATCTCGCACTATGATACATTTTTAGTGTCTGAACAGACACTAAAAAATGCATCATAGTGCGAGATTTCCCTTTGCCACTATATCGTGTGACGCACGTAGTTTGAAAGTTTTATGCATTTTTGTAGTGTCTGTTCTCCTTTCTAATTTAAGGTTTCTATCATCTAATGCTTGTTTGATATCGTTTTCAAGCCGTAATTATCATGTCCTAAACGACATAACATAATTATGTCTATATTCGACATACCCTTGCTGTACTGAGTCAAAAGGCTAATAGAAAATTTAGATCATTCCCAAAACATGTGAGAAAACGGTAGATACTTACCCTTGCCTTCTCCTAATGAAAATAGCATTGAATATAAGAAACATACAGGCAACCGTTATAATGTCAACACTTTCGTGATGATTGATGTTCTCTAAGATAGAGAGCCTATTATCACTGACGGTATTCGATTTCAAGCAAATGGGGCTTAGTTTATTTTACGAAGAAACATTTACGTACTTTGTTCGTTTTTTTTTTCTTAGACCATACATAATTAATATTAACATGGACTTCAATAGTCCGGTGAATCGCAGCGGGAGTGTATGTATGTATGTATGTATGTATGTGTGTGTATATATATATATATATATATATATATATATATATATATATATATATATATATATATATATATATATATATATATATATATATATATATATATATATATATACATAGAGAGAGAGAGAGAGAGAGATTTAGATTTATATATATATATATATGCATGCATGCATGCACGCACGCACGCACGCACCCGCCCGTCCGCCCGCCCGCCCGCCCGCCCGCCCGCACACACACACGCATACATACATACATACATACATACATACATACATACAGTATCCTGGCGTTAGGATAATGTGACTGGGAGGGACATCATGCTACCTGTCACACTGCAGACATCGTAGCGATAAGACATGCAACTTTTTAAAACTACGTTAAAAATCCAAATCACACACACATACACACACAGATTATATTCTAAATGAAATATATCGATAATTTAAATGACGTCTGAAAACTATAAACATAAGTAATCAAGAAACCTATCAAAGCTGCTTAATTTTGTTATTTGGAAGCGGTATATCGGTTAGGTTCGTGAGCGGATCGTGAATAGGGGAGCAGAGCTGCCCTTCCCTTCCCCCACCCTCAAAACCTAAATAAATAAATTTAGATCGAAAAAATCCGGAACGTTTCTCGGAAACGCTTAAAATTAAAATGTTTCTGTAGGGACGCTACTAAGGCTTCAGTACCAGAGACTCGTATATTTGTTTACGCTCGCCCTAAACGATACCACACAATATTTCTGGGTCCGCCCCTGGCGTTTGTTAAAATAACTGGCCAATTATATATAAAAAAATTATTTCACAAAACCAGTCAGAGATGGGAAAGAAATTACTGTAATCTAGAATGATGCTAGTACTAACATTTCAAACAATGACTTCTGTATCAATTTCGCCAGATAGTTATTGAGCATTTATTAATAGATAACCGTCATGACGTTAAGCATCCGAATATATAAATGGTCCCTTTAATGTCGATAGTTGAAGTTTCTAGGCGATGTGCCAGCTGTCGTATGCTTGATTTAATTTTTATTTGATTTAATTTGTGTTTGATGTGATTTGATTGTTTGTGGGTTTTGGAATCTTTTTGTTTTCTTTACATATCAATGTAATGTAATTTTGTTTATTAGGAATGTGGTATTTTCCAGAAAATTCAGTTTGACCTGAATCTTTCCATAAGTGCCTAATAATAGGAACATTGTGTCTATTTTTTACTTAGTTCCTGGACTTGTTTGAGGGTCGAGTAAACAACTTTTATTCTCGAAGTAAAATGATTTGTTCTTATCAAGGACATACAGGGGCTACGTGATCTTTATATACAAACGTGATCATGTGATCCTTTATTTAGCAATCAGGCATTACCTAAATTGCTAAATACTTAGTATTAATAATCATGTTTAGAGAGAGATCTCATAGTTTTGGGGCTTTTAAGCACTTGATGTCAAGCTGTTTTCTTATGTTGTGACCAGTATTGAATTTGTGTGTTTTTGAGTTTTATTTTAATTTTTCGGATTCTAAAAGATTAATTCGTTTCTCTGGAAATATTTTGTGCTCATACAGAATTCTTGAACAAAGACATTTCTTAAAAAAATTTATTTGGATTTCTCAAACAGAAGGTTTATTTATTGTTTTTTCTACAAGGAACTGTATCCAACAACACTGATAAAGATACAGCATACGTCATCGCCTTCCATCTTGAATTCTTCGTCAGAACTAGAACTTGAATTCATTAGAACATTTTCATATTAGGAATTCTATAATATTATTCGTGAATTATTATTGGATTATTTTTTTATTTGATTCTTGAAACCATAAGGTTGGTTTTTTCTGCATTTTTACAGTAATTTTCCGGGAAATAAATTTTTATATTTTTCAAAGCATGTTGTTTTCGGTCATTCTTGTGTTACTGCTTATACGAGCCTAAACACGTCACATAAGACAGCATAGATGTTAAAATGGATATGTGTAACTTTAAATACAAAACTATAGTGTCATTTAAAACATTTTTGAGGCAAAAGTAATTTTAATAAATGTACAGCGCTGTGACCAGACGGTCCATGATATTAGTACGACGTGGTTTTTCTAACAGCCCATCGTGGATATTAATGAAACAAATTTTGCAGCAAGAACAATAAGAAAGGGCTTTGCATTCGTAGAATTTCAGCCAATCAGAAAGCTCATTGAATTTACGAAATTTAAGGCAATCAGAAAGTGCTTTGCATTCACATAATTTAAGCCAATCAGAAAGCCTTTTTTGTTGCATTCACGGGTATCGTAGAATTATGTATGATGCGTTTCCCATTTATGTAGCTTTCTTTAGATATGACAGTTTTTTGAGAAGACATTTTTGACAAAGGACATTCATGAGGCAGCTGGAGCCAATAACAAATTTAACGCCATTGCTTGTCCATATGACAGCAATTGGCTGTCTAGCAACTGTGGCAACGTTGTCAAAACCTTTGATATAAAAATAAACTATTTTAGGATATTTAAATTACGAAGTTGATTTATTAGTTTGTTCGGTTGGAGCAGTCACTTGACCTGGCGAGACTCTGGCTCCAATGGGTCGGAATCGGAAATGAAGAGCTAAGCGGTGTGTGTGTAAATCAAACAATGTTATTGATCGCAGGAAAAAGGGACGCCAACATACGGTAGCGCAGACATTGATAATTTTACATGCAATATTTACTCATTTGTACAGATGTAATCAATTCGTGTCAGGATGTCACAGGGAGAAAGAAAAAGAGAGAGATAGTCTTAGGAACAGGGACACCCAAATACGGTAGCAAAGATATTTATAATATTGTACCCAATATTTTCTTCATTTGTACGGAGAGCGACTCACTTTACAAATAACTTTCCTTTACGGTGAACAGGTGTTAAGGAAATGTTTGTTTTTTCCTTGTTTTTGCTATTCTCTGTTTATTGGTTTTGAGCTGGGGCTTTTTTTCTACCATAAATATACCTAATGGTGATTCGACGTAGTGAAGTAGATATGTAACTTTCGAGATCGTGGAGTACTTAAAATAAAAAATAATATCTGCCAAAACAAAAACTATATATATATTTATAGATATATATATATATATATATATATATATATATATATATATATATATATATATATATATATATATATATATATCAGCCATTAAACATAATTGAAATTGGAAATATGTTATCTCATTGGACATTGGCCGACAGTATGTTTTTTTGTCGTCAAACAACGATAATGACTGAAGAGAATGACGCATCAAACCCGTGTGAAAAAAATGGCTCATGTGTACTTTATATTTCTGTTGTTTTAGTGACAAACAAATATTTCGTTGCCTGAATGTCAGACTAACGATGATTATTTTTAATACCATCTTTCCTTCATCATAAAATGCATGCATGTACATGCGTTCAGAAACGATATAATAGATGAGACACGGTCTGATAATCCATGTTAGGCAGTAATCTAGGCGAACAGTAGTAACTAGGCGAACAGTACTAACTAGGCGAACAGTAATAAATAGGCGCACAGTACTATATATTGCACGAACGAAACCATCAGGTTTCCTGCAATACTGAAGTGGGTACTTTTCACACAGTAGTATTAAAGAGATATCATAAGAATGGCAGAAATACACTCCAAAATGGGAGACAAAAAAAAAAGATATTAATAAAAGCTAGTAGAATCCTTAGCTTGTTTTCGCTCTGGAAAAATATATGAATTTCATAATTCAAGAGACGGAGTAATAATAATGATAAGGTAGATGTGTGTGTGTGTGTGTATTTTTAACGTGCTATAACAATTTTTCAGTCATGTTGCTACGATGTCTGCAGTGTGACAGTTTATAGCGATGTTTTGCAATGGGGCATAATGCCGCAGCCAATGGTGGTAAAACATAATTACTAATGAGTGTACACTTATTGTATATGGATATGATCCACCTGAAACTTCTAAGTTATTACGCTACTGATTACTGAAAATGAATGCTAATGAATATAAAGAAATTAGATAACTATCACAATAACTAATGTTGCTCCTGTAGTATTAGTATTAGTAATGTTCCTGGTATCACCTTTTAATAATCAGTCTTCAAGTACTACCATGCTAAGTAGACGAAAAAGGACAGAAAGAAGAAGGAGGAGAAGGACTACAAAGGTTCTGACGACGACGAAGATGAAGATAATGTAATGTATGCATCAAAGGGTGGGGCTGTAGATAATGATAAATCAGATCGCGAAAGGACATCCAACAGTCAATCGAAACATCTTCGGCTTTTTCCACTGCATATTAGAGTCCAAGTTATTCTACTGCATCGGAAAGAGAGGGTGATGTTCCGAATGATCCAGAGATATTTCATTATATTTGTTGCTGTTGTATCTACCATTCAGTTTTTAAAATATAAAGTGTATGCACCATACTTGATCGCTGTATTTCATTTGCCTCATTTGATCGCTTTACTAGTCATACAAACTATACATAATGTGATACTTATTTAATAATAATAATAATAATAATAATAACAATTATTATTATTATTATTATTATTATTATTATTATTATTATTATTATAGTAATAACAATAACAATAAACTTTCTTTAACGAGGATAACACATTTAGTGAAGTCTGACCCATATGTGACGTGGTTCTCAATTTTTGTAATTGGTCATGTTAAAAGTAAACAAAGAGAAAAAAATAATTAAAAAATAAAAATATAATACATATACTCGGGTATCGTCGCACACTCATTCATACATATTTAACATGAATGAATATGTGTGATTATACTGGGAAACATATATCTATGAACAGTATTTTCTATGCACAGGTACATATATTTCAGCATAACCTAAGTCGTACGTATATACATGCATCGAATAAGACAAGGATATATTATTCATGGACATAATGATAAAGTTGTCTATTCAGAGGCTTTTATGTGTCATTCCAGCTGGTCAAGAATGAATTTCTTAAATGATATTTTAAAAGAAGTAAGGGAAGTTGAATTACGTATCCTCAGGGATAAAACAGAAGCTGTCAATGATTTGGAAAGTTGACTTTATTGCTTCCATTAAAACTACGGCACCAAATATCCTTCATTTACATAAAATCATAACTGTCGTAACTTTACTACGAATTGTACAAGTAATAATGGTAGTAGAAGTAGAGCTAGTGGTTATGGTGGTGGTCGTGGTAGCAGTAGTAGTAGGTGTTTTACGGCACTGCAACACGTGATGGTTACAGTGTCCTGTAGGAGGAAGAGTTAAGTACATTGACCAAGGACGCCATAGTAGCCTATCTGGGCAGATCCGATGGTGGGAGTCGAACGCGCACCTTTCTTATAACGCGTCCAACATATTAAGCACTAAACCAACGCGATTCGATAGTGTTGAAGTAGCTATAACTATGATATGTTGACAGTAGCTGTGATGGTAGTGATAAATGTAGTACTTGTAATGATGTTTTAGTGGTGGTGGTGGTAGTGATAATTGTAACAGACCCTCAGGTCACATAGGTTTAAAAACTCTATCTAAATACGGGGGGGGGGACGCTTTTTGCCAATAAAAATTCTTTTTCATTTGCGACTTGTATGAAAAGCGTCTGTGACAAAATATGTTCAAAATAAAGTCCGCCAACTTCTAAAATAAAGTCCCTGCAATAAAGTCCATCAAACGTCCTTAATGATAGCAATTAAACTTATGTCGTTCATCAGATACGGACTTTGCATGTTTTGACATTTACGCAGAGAAACTAGGTCAGTAAACCTCGCCATAAATTAAAATCATGTCAAATAAACTACTATTTAAGATTATTTGCTATTGAATTACATTATTGTGATAAACTGAATTTGAGAACTGTATAGAAATGTAGAAAAAGCAGGGCCTTGACCATGAGGCGACAGTTTACACAAATAAAGATTTTATTCCAGAAGTTATGTAAAACAAGAATAGCTTTTCTTCTAATTGCAATGCACGTAAGTCCTAAAATGGGTAACAAAATTACTATTATACTTTAAGAAAACGAATTATGGCGTATGTCGCAAAATTGTCATGTTAGCGACATAGAGTTAAAGTCATATATACCACACATGACGTAGTTTTGTCCGCAATTAATAAATGCATAAAATAGAATCTTGACATTAGGTTGGATATCTGCTAGATACATTGCCTTACTGCCTAATGTCAAGTTATTTTCCTGTTAAGAAGATCCAGGTTTTCAGTTTTTCGCTGTTTTAAATGACTACTCAACGGTATAATAACCTGGCGGAAAGTGTATGGGATCGTCACGTAATGGTTTTCTCCGAAGCTAACAATGAAAACTGAAGAGTGCGTTCACACTGTATAAACCTACCTAATATTTATAGGGGCTATGGGTGGCCAAGTGGTCTGTGGCGATCGCCTTTACAGATCACTGACATCTCACCTCTATCTTCGTGGAGTCGAGTCTCAACTAGGTAAACGTGGGTCTGAGAAACCTTGCCAGTAGCTTCCGGTGGGGCAGTGGTTCTTCTCGGGTTCTTTCTCCAGCAAAATGTACTGGCCGACATGTATAGCCTATCATGTGCTAATACAAATGGCGTTAAAAACAAAAGCAAAATAACACTTCATGTGCTTCATATTCCATGTTCAGACTTGGTGTTTCATCTACTTTTCTATAATATGCAGAAACAAAACTGTTAATGAGTAGGTTCATAATTGGACTAATTAAAGTCCAGTAAGTGAGTCGACCTCTAATCCGATCATGGTAAAATGTTCTAGTCCTTTAACTTTTTAACCCCTGGAGGTTCTTATCGTTTTCGCCAGAAATGCAAGTAGAAAACACATTTTGGGCGCTATTTCTGAATACAGCCTAACACATCGACTTCCAGGAGATTTCCAGTTAACCTAGTGTCTAGTTGTATTAGAAACATCGTTTTTCATCGGCTCTATCGCTCGCGCATGAACAGAAGGGTTAAAGTTCTTTTCTTTTTTTTTTTTTTTGCTTAACGGCTCATCATTTTCGCATCGATACAAGTCTTTATTCCAAATGCCCATCTTATCCTACATTTTGCAAAGTTTCACCTGTCTGTCTGCAGTTCAGACCTGTCAGTCTTAGAGCAGAGGCAAAAATGTCTAAAATTCGGAAACAAAATCGGATTCCGACCACGGCGAATTTTGGTTGGAAACAAATCGGGTACAAAAAGTTAGGTTTTTCCCTCTGTACTTTGTAGTGAAGTTAGAACGTCCATATTATTTAGTATCATTGTAGAGCTACATCTGCCTACCTTTCTATAATACCACCCACTTTACTGTATCTTACATGACCTTGACGCTACAGTGCTCGGCAATAGGCTACTACCGTCTGACACGTAAACGCGGCGCCAGGGGTTAATAAGTTTATAGATTATGGAAATTTGTTATTAATTGTCAAGGAATGGCTAAATTTGTAATTCATGTGCAATGTCGATGCACAAGTGATTAAATACGCAAGGAATATTCAAATTTTGGTGACGTCATCAAAATGCTCCCATTAACCCCTGGAGGTTTTTGTCGTTTTCGCCTGAAATGCGAGTAGGGAACACGTTTTGGGGGCTATTTCTGAATACATCCAAATACATCAACTTCAAAGAGATTTCCCGTTAACCTCATGCCTAGTTGTGTTAGAAACCTCGTTTTTCATTAGCTATTTCACTCGCGCATGAGCAGAAGGGTAAAAACTGGAGTACTTGTTTGTTGCTTAACAGACACGTCATCTTCGCATCGATACCACTCTTTATTCCAAATGCACATCGTATCCTACTTTTTGCAAAGGTTTACTTGTCTGTATGCAGTTCCGACCGGTCTGCCTTAGATCTGAGGCCACAAAATCTAAAATCCGGAAACAAAATCGGATTCCGACCACCTTCTGACGCGTAAACGCGGCGCCAGGGGTTAAGGCACGCGTATTTTGTTTTAAGAAAAGTCTCTCTTTTGATCATGTGACCGTGTCTATAAAATACGGAAAGGTGCGAGCAATAACCAGTGAAACAGAGCCGAGGCATCGACATTGTTTCTCTTCATAACTATACGAGCTTTGTGATTCGTATGGACCAAGACATGTGTAAAAAGTTGAACACATTCAAGTTCAGAGCACACAAAAATGCATTTTTTGTCAAAACTGTTTGTATCGGTCCATAAAATGACGAAAACTACGGCAGATGTAACAAAACCTGAATTAGTTCCTCTGTAGTCCCAATGTGGAATAAGAACCATATAATACAGACATGCGGAAGGTTGTGGAGCCGACCTATGGGAGATAAATATTAATTTTTTCAAAACAACATGGGTATGGGGCGTGGTAACAAACTTGCTTTCTTCCGAAAAAATGTCAGAATTATAAACATTTCTCTGAGATATGCGATATAAATTTACCTTATTTGAAGCTGGGACATTTTCTGAAACATCGGCAATAGTTGTAATTGATCATACTTGTCACTAAACTGAGGAACCGGATTATCCAAACACAAATCTAGGACAACAACTTATTTTGACACCTTAGTGGTTTAAGTGTGTTAGTCGTGTGGCAGTGTTTGCTAATTTGGCATTATTTTTCAACTGATTGCACATTTCCATGCAAATTTGTTATAAAGCATCCTTATAAAAAGACTTTACAAGCTGGAACATATTGACCCGTTTTTAAATAATGGTGGTCGTTCTTAAAACTTAAAAACTGATGATGTATACGTTCGGAAAAGAAGACTTCAAAATATAAGTTATCGGTACACTCCCACACTAACGCCCCACCCCGAGAAAAAAAAGGAATGACGCACTAACCAGTTGGCTATGTTATACTACTTTATTAAATAAGTGTTCAAAAACATTTGTCTCTTGAACACTTATTGAATAAATTAGTATATGTATGTATGTATGTATGTATGTATGTATGTATGTGTGTGTGTGTGCGTGCGTGCGTGAGTGTGTTTGTGTGCGTGTGCGTGTGCGTGCCTGCGTGCGTTTGCGATACTGTAAACATTTTTTTATCGCCTAGATGGTACCGCAAACTCATAAACATTAAAATTTGCGGAAACTGAAAAGAGGTACTTGGTGGATTCAATCTTTTCCTTGAGCATTACTTCTTAGCAAAGCGTTTGTGTCTGATTTTATTGACTGTCGATCTTTATTCTGATTAGATGTATATTTCTAGGTTGTATTATTATATTAAATATCTGAATAAATTTTTTAATGGCAAATGATTAGGTAGCGAAACAGAAATACAATATATATATATATATATATATATATATATATATATATATATATATATATATATATATATATATATATATATATATATATATATATATATATATATATATATATATATAATAAGTCGGCACCTTTAAAAGGGAAAGGTAGAATATAAAGATTTTAGAGCTAATTAAAGGAAAACTCGAGCAAAATGTTATATTTTACAAAAATACATTTGTAATTTTCAATGAACTTTAGCGATTTTATTGAAAAAAATTTTGTTTTACAAAACTGTATATCATGGTGACTAAAACCTCTTGCGTATGATCGTACCTGATCTAGAATTTTCTTACAATATTATATCTGACTCGAGGCTATTTAATTTCCGTGACTTTGTTATTTTGTTGTTTTTCATTTTTATCTGCGTCGTAGAGTCTACACACCACTTAAGCCCGACTCTTATTAATCGATAACAAGTACAAGAGGGAGACGCCGCGTTTGATGTTCCTTCTCTCGTGGCCCAGGGAAAAAAAAACAATAACAACTCGTACCGAGGTGATGTTGTAACGAGAGATAATATTATCCCACATTAATGTACAATAAAGCAATCATAAGAGGGAAAACCTTTGAAACGTTGTCTATAAAGCCTCATATACGTCTAGAACTACGACACAAAGTCGGGAAAAGCTTCAAAAGGTGACGATGATAGCGATCGTAAAGGAGACACAGAGCACTCTGCCTGTCTAGAAAGGTAGAAAGCAGCACTGCATTAGCGAATCTTTGTTTAATCGGCTTAATTAAACAAAGGTCTATACAGTCGAGACAAATAAATAATGGACATATAAAACGGCAATAAATGTTTGAAAAACATCAGATTATAAAAATGTCACATCTGTATCTTTTTTTGTTTGCGAAGACATATTGGGAAAACTCGGCGAAATACTGTCCTTAATTATCAGACAATAGAAAACAGACTGTCCTTAATTATCAGACAATAGAAAGATAATGTCCTTAATTATCAGACAAAAGAAAAGATACTGTCCTTAATTATCAGACAATAGAAAAGATAATGTCCTTAATTATCAGACAATATAAAGATACTTTCCATAATTATCATACAATAGAAAAGATAATGTCCTTAATTATCAGACATTAGAAAGATACTGTCCTTAATTATCAGACAATAGAAAAGATACTGCCCTTAATTATCAGACAATAGAAAGATACTGTCCTTAAATATCAGACAATCGAAAAGACACTGTCATTAATTATCAAATAATAGAAAAGATGCTGTCCTTAATTATCAGACAATAGAAAAGATAATGTCCTTAATTATCAGACAATAGAAAAGAAAGAGAAATCCATAAAGAGAATAAATCCAATTTCTGATCAGAAAGTCATGTGTTTTACAAGACACGAATTACTAGATGTATGAATAGTTATAACATTTTCAAATCAAAAGCAGATAATATTTTGACTGTCCTCCAAACAAACAAGGAGCTACTTTCAAATGGCGATTAGACATATATAAAAAAATATTTAAGTATCATACGGAAATTTCAACTCTTAGACTGCAATGGTCAGATGAAAAATTATTTTTTTTTTTAAAACCGCGATTTCTTTTTCTGTGTTCCTCAGTCCTTGAAAAGTTAAAGATTTATTACTGTTGGTTGGGTTTTATAACTTTCTAAAGTTTCAGCACATTACCTTTCAAATTGTTCGGATAATTTCTCATAAATAATTGTAAAAAAGTTAAAGAGTTCTGTGCGCAGTTCTGGAGTGGAAGTTCAGAGCACAATTTATTAAAGTTGTTATTGGAACGTGCTGTTGTATATCTTCCGTTATTGTTGTGTTCTATATGTTGAACAAAGACAACATTAAATACTAAACTTAAATTTTCTTTTCTAAAGTGGACAATTTTGCTTCAATTTAAAAAAAAATGTTAACATTAATATTTTAATGATTTTAACATAGGTGTATATCTATACTTATTATTCCTTTTGTTTACTGTATGCATGCCAAATGTTTTATCATAAATTATCTTTATGCAATACGTTGGTTCGGTCCAAGTGCATAGTTGTACATGAAAATACGCAATATCAACACAAGGCAAAGGAGGCACATCAAAATACACAATAGCAATGCAAGATAAGAGGCACATCAAAATACACAATAGCAATGCATGATAAGGGGCACATTAGAATATATAATATTAAGACAAGGCCAAGGAGGCACATCAAAATACACAATAGCAATGCAAGATAAGAGGCACATTAAAATACACAATAGCAATGCAAGATAAGAGGCACATTAAAATACACAATAGCAATGCAAGATAAGAGGCACATTAAAATACACAATAGCAATGCAAGATAAGAGGCACATTAAAATACACAATAGCAATGCAAGATAAGAGGCACATTAAAATACACAATAGCAATGCAAGATAAGAGGCACATCAAAATACACAATAGCAATACAAGATAAGAGGCACATCAAAATACACAATAGCAATGCATGGTAAGGGGCACATTAGAATATATAATATTAACACAAGGCCAAGGAGGCACATCAAAATACACAATAGCAATGCAAGAAAGGGGCACATCAAAATACACAATAGCAATGCAAGATAAGGGGCACATTAGAATACATAATATTATCCCAGTGTCAATACACGGTAAGGGGTACGTAAAAACATATAACATGAGCACAAGGCAAGGTGTACGTAAAAATATACCATATCAGCTCCAGACAAAAGGCAAATCAAAATATATCATATCAGCACAAGGCACGGGTATATCAAAATATATAATATCAACACAAGCAAAGGGTACATCAAAATATATCATATCAGCACAAGGCACGGGTATATCAAAATATATAATATCAACACTATAAATAGTGCAACAAAATATATCAACACAAAGCAAAGGGTACTTGAAGATATATCAGCAGAAGGCAAAAGTACATAAAATATATAATATCAACACAAGCAAAGGGTACATCAAAATATATCATATCAGCACAAGGCAAATGGTACATCAAAGTATATAAGATCAGTACAAGGCAAAGGGTACATGAAAATAAATAATATCAACACACAGCAAGGTACATCAAAATATGGAAATAATATCAACATATGGCAATGGTACACAAAATATAGAATATCAAAAAACGGCAAACAGTACCTGAGATTACATATGTATAAGAAAGTAGCCATTTTCAGGATACTGTACACAAGATGTTGCATTTTTTATATCATTGATACTTGTCGCTTGTGAACCAAGGAAATTATCAATGCTCACTCCAACATAATCATTCTAGAAAATTAAATGAAAAACAGTGTCGTAGAGAGGACGTTACAATAAATGTAACCAAATGTTAAATTAATCATAGCATAAGTAAATAAATAACGGGTATGATGGAGGATAAGAGCCTTGACTGGTTCTATTCCTATCGTACGAAATAGAACGGGAAAACAAGGCAAGTTATAAACCTTTGTGGCTTGCAATGGAAGTATCAAATTAGTAAGGTTGATTTTCAAGCGTGGCATCAAAATTTTATGACCAGGATTTTC
Organism: Sinohyriopsis cumingii; assembly: GCA_028554795.2. Classification (NCBI taxonomy): domain Eukaryota; kingdom Metazoa; phylum Mollusca; class Bivalvia; order Unionida; family Unionidae; genus Sinohyriopsis; species Sinohyriopsis cumingii. Next base: position 50,733,144 of record CM068833.1, read on the forward strand.
ATTAATGCAATAAAACAATTTTAATTAATACAATCAAGCTTTAATACAATCAAAATGTTATTAATTAATAAAATTAAAATTTTATTAATTAATACAATCAACGTTTTATTAATTAATATAATCAACATTTTATTAATTAATACAATCAACATTTTATTAATTAATATAATTAAAATTTTATTAACTAATATAATCAACATTTTATTAATTAATACAATCAACATTTTATTAATTAATGCAATCAAGCTTTAATACAATCAAAATGTTATTAATTAATACAATCAAAATTTAGTTAATTAATGCAATCAAAAGCGTCTTAGCAGATTTTTCCATACATGAATTACCTTCAGGGAAAACAAGTGAGAAGTGTTAGAAAAATATAAACGTTCTTAAACAAATATACAGTACATCGAGAGTGGTATCTTGACCAGGTGTTAATGTAGTCTTTATTGACTGATGATTATATTAGCGCTCGAATATGACGCACGAATTTTCTTGATTGTTCTTAGCTACTCGGGGAATGTAGCATGACATACAAAGTATTTAATACTATAACTTTTATGACAAGCATCGTATATATATATATATATATATATATATATATATATATATATATATATATATATATATATATATATATATATATATATATATATATATATATATATATATATATATATATATATATATATATATATATATATATATATATACATACATACATACATACATACATATATGTACACACACACATATATATATATACATATATATGCACACACACACACACACACACACACACACACACACACACATATATATATATATATATATATATATATATATATATATATATATATATATATATATATATAGAGAGAGAGAGAGAGAGAGAGAGAGAGAGAGAGAGAGAGAGAGAGAGAGAGAGAGAAAGAGAGAGAGAGAGAGAGATTTATATAAATTCATCACATATTAAAGATAATAATAAAAACGTTCATATATTAAATGTCGGATTAAAGAAATACACAATAATACCTCAGAGAAAGCTTTCTTTTATTTCAGATTATAAGCCTCCTGCACCCAAAAATGACAAATGCATAAGAAGGATTGGTTGATAAATTACGTAAGCTTATGTCCATTCCTTTGAAGATCGATTAACTTTTTGATAATTAATAAAAGCATCCTCTTGCATATTTTACGAACACGGTCAAAATTAACAGAGAGAGAGAGAGACAGACAGACAGAGAGAGTGAGAGAGAGAGAGCGAGAGAGACAGAGACAGAGAGAGAGCGAGAGCGTGTGTGTTTGAATTTTTAAGGTAGCTTTAATTTTTTCAGTCATATCGCTACGATGCCTGCAGTATGGCAGTTTATATTGATGTCTAGCACTGGGGCATTATGCTGCAGACATGTAGCATGATGTCAAACCCAGTCGCATTATCCTGATACCAGGCCGACCAATTCTAACACCAACCTCTTAATGCTCAGCGCCAAGCGAGGTAGTTGCATATACTATTTTTATCTTTGGTCTTTGGTATGACCCGGCCGGGGTTCGAACCCGCAAACTGCCGCATCCGAGGCGGACGCTCTAACTACTTAGGCCACCTAAGCGGCCTGGAAATTTGTAAATAGATACTATGAAGTAAAGAAAATATAGAATGTCAGTACTTTGGGCTTCACGTTGTTGTCATAAGGACCGGATGATATATCTATGTAGCAGAAGACTGAGGACTGTGAGTTTCATTTTGTATTTATCTTTTATTTTGAAGATTATTGGAAGATATCTACAGACACTTTTTAAATAAGCTATATATCATATGTTTGTCTCTTGTCTTCATTTGCACCCTTCTCGTGCCAACCTATCTGGATCCGACAAAAAGAAAAGAAAAAAATTGTTTTTATTTTGCATCAGGAAAATGTGTGTTTGAAATTGCCCCATATGCATTTTCCCTATCAAGTCTGCTAATATGGCTGTATATACCTAATTTGCATATAGAAGCATTCAGAAAATCTTAGTAGGGAAAATCAATTATTTTGTGCCTTCTGTCTTCCACTCAGTCCTAATCCATCTTTCCGTGCCTTGCATGACACCACTTTCTTTTACACACATAAATGTTGATGTGAACAGAAAATTCGGTTAAGTATTGTTTCATTTTACATCGTTCATACATGCAGGTGGATTCTTAATAGCACTTGCAGTATGTCGTTTCAAAAACAAAATGGCATTGGCAGAGTTATGTTCTGGAATCCGTCTGGAATTATATAAAATATCTGAATTATGTTCAGGTACTCATCTTGAAGAAGATAAAAATTAGAGTGAAAATAATTATGTGAAATGTTTGTCTTGAATACAGCTCTTCTTTCCTCGACATGGTGATTTTCCGGGTCTTTCATTAGGTTTCGATTTTTATATATGCCATGCTTGTAACCGGGTTTATTTTCATATGATTCTATTAAAACAATGCCATTTCATTAACTCATTTTTGGCATTTTTTATGGTATTTTGTTTAAAGGTCTGTTCATGTATTCGTCTCATTTTAACCAACAACTTGGTCTAACATCACAAATTCCTGCCCTATACTAAAGAAAATCGTTACCCATAAAATATATTGAATTCGCACTTTAGGTAGAAATGGAAGTTCAAGATACAAGAATTGCATGAAACCTGAAATATCATTCGACATTTATTCTGCAATAAGCAGCTGATCTTTCGGTATTTGGAGATGGAATAAAATTATTGTTCCTTCAATAGTAGGAAAAAGATTGAACATTATCTACATTGATTAAGGAATGTATTAACCAGATTGTGTCCATGTCAGTCAAATTAAGGACTGTATGAACCCGAGTGTATCCATATCGGTCAAATTAAGAACTGTATGAACCCGATTGTGTCCATATCAGTCAAATTAAGGACTGTATGGATCCAGTTGTGTCCATATCAGTCCAATTAAGGAATGTATTAACCCGATTGTATCCATATCAGTCAAATTAAGGAATGTATTAATCCGATTGAGTCCATATCAATCAAATTAAGGACTGTATGAACCCGAGTGTGATATCGGTCAAATTAAGGAATGTATTAACCCAATTGTGTCAATACCAGTCAAACTAAGGAACGTATGAACCCAATTGTGTCCATATCTGTCAAATTAAGAAATGTATTAACACGATTGTGTCCATACCAGTCAAACTAAGGAATGTATTAACCCGATTGTGTCCATATCAGTCAAATTAAGGAATGTTAGTCAAGACCCCCGATCTCAGTTGTCTTTTGACATATTTGACGATGATAGAATTTTAAAAGAGTTTGGTTTGCTTTGCTTGTTTCATAAACGTACTCCCTTTTGACATATTAATATTGTCATTTGTAAATCAAACGATTTGTATTTATTTTCTTAAAATTAGTTTTGTATACCAGTTCAAGCGCGTCACTATGACTGGTTTAACTTTAAGTTAAAACGTCTAACTTTCTAAAGATTCATTTTGGTTAAATGTTTGAAATTATTATCGTCGTTTTAGTAAGTCCGTCTGCAAAATGATGTTTTCCATTCATGACTCATTTTTTTAGAGCTCTAACTTTTCTTTGAATCTAACTTCTTAACCAAATTATTGATGACAAGCGTTTACACATTTCCCACATATTTGTTTTACCATTACGTATGTTGAATGTCATAATCCAAACGTTTTTCCAACTTGCAACATAAAAACTAGTCTTGAAAGATCGGTAAATGAATGGACTGATGAATGGATTAATAGATGAATGGGGGTCTCTGTAACTGCAATTAAAGTTACTGCTCCAATGCTATTGCTAGAAATTATTATACTGTCCTTTCAAATGTGCGGGCTACAACACTGTACAATTAATTACGAAGACTAGAAAACCATGGTACCTACCACTGAGACAACTAGTAGGCCAAGCCTATATGCATGTTAGGTTAGCTATCGTCGGCGATCTAAGTTACCTTCCGATTATCAAATCAACCAAGTTTTACCGGATAGTGTGGAGCATATAAATATTTAGATATATGATCTTGTGATTTTTTTAAAAATATGAAACATAAATTACAAAAGTCAACTAACAGTAAGGTCTACAATATGGGGCAATCTTAACTGAATAGGGAATGGAGGTTACATTGATAAATATTAGATTGAAGATTATATTTATAGATATTAGATTGAACATTATATTGGTAGATATTAGATGCGTTTTTAGAGTGACCCTCACATAAAATAAACATGTGGATATATTAGCCGCAAAGCTTGAGATATTTCGGTTAGGCTCAATAAACAATATCTGTATAAATTTTTAATAATTTAGGGTAGGTAGATCGGTACATCCTTGGGGATCGGATGGGGGACAGTCCGAGATGAGTATGACGTATAAACTAGAAAATACGCGTCATTTGCATCCTGAATTTAATTTCAATTGTAGTTACATCCATTTGTTAATTCTGTTTTCTCCCAAAATGTTTATTTTATAATAAAAAAAAATTCAAAATTTTTTACCCAAATAAATAATAGCCGGCAGAACAAAAAAGGGTCTGTTGGGTAATCAGATCCACCCATACTTTTTTTTTTTTTTTTTTTTTTTTGCCTTTCGGATTCGATTGTGTCGTTCTTTGGACACTAACAATACTAATCTATTTCACTCAAGACTATGTGCAACACTAATCTATTTCACTTCAGACCATTCTCAACACCAATCAATTTCACTTAATACCCTGCACAAACCATTTCACTTCAGAACATGCGCAACACTAATCTATTTCATTTAAGACCATGCAACAACACTAGCCTATTTCATTTCAGACCACGAGCAACATTAATCTATTTCACTTCAGACCTTAAGCAAAAACAAAAAAACAAAAAGAATAGTTAAATAAAATAATAATAGCCCTATCTTCTGTTTCCCTACAAATAACCACAAATCATCGACAAGATAACATATTTAAATTTTTTCTACTAACACCATGTGTTTATCTTTAACAAATATGTACTTAAACGTCGTTTGCGAAAAATGTGTGTGTGTGAAACTGAATATATGCTTTTCTTTCTTGGTAAATTAAGTAGATTTGACCTCAGTTGCTGCCAGCGATGGTTACATTTCATAACAAAAATGTAATCTAACCCGAGATGGCCCTGCTTTTCCTATACTGTTACCTGGGAGCTATGAACGTTTCATGTATATCCCTCACCTGCATGACACACAATCCTCAGGCATCTACTATATAATCAATATTCGCTACTAATATAAAAAGTTATTTAGGTGTAAGTCACATAATTACGATGTCAAAAAAAAATGTGAAGACAGGTGTATGGTTTATTTGCAGCTCCCGTGACAAATCATGTCAGCACGACAAGAAACGAGATCGTTTTACGGACACCTGGGGTTCTTTGTACATTTGAGGTTTGTGGCTAATTAATTGCATTTTTTAAGCACTGAACAAATATCAGAGGTAATTGACTGACGTGAGACAAAATGTATCTTACTTATATTAAATACATTCCTATCCATACATTTCTACACATAAGTGGCATGTGTGATTTATAATTTAGCAACCAAATCTGACGCAAAATTCTAAAATGTCCCGCATGCTTCACGTTTTTAAGCTCGTACATTATGTAAAACTTCGGTGTGAATTCACATATTGGCAAATATATGCACTCAGACGTTTTAATTAAAACGTCCGTCATCAGCACCCTCTAGACTAATCTTTCGATCTGAATAAATAACCGTTGGTTTTAAGAAATATTTGCTACTGAGTTTTAAATTGAATTAAATCGTTAACTGTAACATACAAATTAGAACGTTTCCTTTCGGCTACCGAAGATAAATGAGTTTGTATTTATTATTGAATAGGCTGCGGAAACCTGTTCTCCTTTGAGTGTAAAGTAGTTACATGCAGCAAGGTAGGAAAATGGAAACTGAACAGAGAGGAACCCAGCTCACATTAAGTCTGTTAACCTAATGTGTGTGTGTGTGTTTGTTTATGTTTGTGTGCGTGCGCGCGAGCAAAGATAGATAGAAAGAAACGTCGACTAATAAAATATAAATAATTGGAATGGCTTGCCGCAAAAAGAAATAAATCTTTCTCTTGACTTCGGCATCGGAAACCTCAGAACAGCCGAAGCATTCAACCCCAAACAAATAGATAGGTATCCTACTGTGTGTTTGACACCGACGTCTGGTGTTAGATAACTGGCAAATTTTAGTTAAAATTTAACACGTAAAGACTAATTTGTCAGACAGTTATATATGTCTTATTTTATAGGTTTATGGCTTTCATAACTTTGTGGTAGATAACTTCACAAAGTGACAAAGTTAGTAATATATATATATATATATATATATATATATATATATATATATATAGAGAGAGAGAGAGAGAGAGAGAGAGAGAGAGAGAGGAAATATTTCACTGATGAATGTTTATCAATATCAATACCTTCACCTTGATACATATAATATTACTCTTTTTAAAGTGAAATTTTATATATTTGATTTGGCATTATTTAGTCTAAAAAATATCCTGAATAGTTTTATTAGTATGTAATGAAACCAAAATTATAGTGTCTTTCTTTCCATTGAAGCTGTAATCTATGGTATGACTATACTTACCGAACACAAAATCTATGGTATGGCTATAATTACCAAATGAACACATTATGCCTCACACGATGATAACCAACGTTTACAAAAGTGGCATAACTTGAAAAGGATAATCATTTGTTTACCAACCCGAACCATCATTCCATCCCCCCCCCACACACACACCCTTAATGAATGATTTTTAATAAATATATATAAGATGGATAGCGTTTGGTATCCCGAATATCGTTTTGTCGTTTTGTAACAATGTGGCAGCCACCAGCGATACTAGTTGTTCTTAAATTACATAATCTGATTTTCAATTTCCACTTCTTTTTCTCTTGCTTTCTTTCATGTTCTGTTTTTGTCCCCCACCGGTCACGGATAATTTACACAAGTTTTCTAGCACTATCAAGAGTTAGGTTACATGGGGGAAAAATCACTTAAACACCGTAGGTAGGCACTTCGGTGTCTAGAATGAATACTATCGAAGTTGAGGCAAACTTGAAAAGCGGTGACTTGCAACTGATCCACAAGGTAATAATAGGATATATGAAACAAATCCATTAAAATGTACAGATTACTTATGCAACAGGCCTATTCTTGAGGAAAGATTGACCAAATTGATAAGTACCGCCTGAGCTAGAAAGACCTGATTATACGAGGTCCTATTCCAACATTGATTTATACGCACGAAAACTGTGTATATCTCCTTCCTTTGTACGAACCAAATTTAGAGCATGCCAGACGATGTATGCCCAGGATTCACTTACATAGACTTCACATGCTTATATTTCACTTCATGATATATGCAGACTATTTGTAACAACAGTCCTTAAATACTAGTAAATGTCTATACTGCACGGGTAAATCTTATACGTATTCTTTATCCTTCTTTTTCGGCCCTGGTATATCTGCTCTTCTTTTCGTACAACGCTTTAAATATATCATCACACAAGTCGCGGTAACGTATTTTCCTAAGAATAATGCAAGATGAGTCCACTCTGCATATATAGAAAGCCAGTTCACAAAGCAAGCTCGCTGAGGACGACACCTGGGTGGACGACGTCAGCCTACCAAGGATGACACATGGCATCAGATTTCACTAAACTCGTCAAATTCTAATCCTGAAGTTGAAGATTTTTAAACTTATTTTCTAGTATTTTGGTTGGCAACATATAAACTTTCACTGAACATACAGCGAGTATTGAGAAACAGAATAGGGTCATCGTTGTTTTTGGTTTTCTTTTTGTAGTTGATGGAACTCTGGGGGATTACATGAGAAATTCCTCCATTTTTTTTTTATCAAGATCCAAAGATTCAAAGGAGGATTACAATTTTCCAACTTAAGATTGATTGTTTACCCTTCATACCTATTCTACTTCTGATAAAATTCCCATTAATTTCAGGAGTAGAATGATCATGATAATTTCGAATATCTTTTTGAGGAGAAAAGTTGAAATATTTTTTGCAACTTGGTCGTGGAGGAAGCTGCTGAGTGACTGACTACCTGACGTTATAAGAAATATACCAATCAGTGGCAACTGGAAGTTTTGCCTCTGAGAAATTAGTCTTTAAGGACTCACTGTACTAATTCAGTTCACACAGTAAACCTATGGAAATACCGTGATATTAAAAATTCAATAACTTTAAATTTCTGAGTGCTCATGATCAAACCTATATTAATCAGTATAGATGAAACCTGGATGACAGCTTCTTTGTAGAGAAAAAGATATGAGCCGCGGCATTTTCTGGACCTACATGTGTTTGAAACGTGTGCTTTCAATTCCGCAACAAAGAGTCAGGTGTTAATTTCAGTAATGATTGTTCCAAACTCAAGACTGTTAAAGGACTGAAATTCCATGAAGAAAACAATGTCTCTATTTGTGTAAGTTCCAACGAGTATAAGCTCCCATAAGATTCATTTTCCTAAAAAAATATATTTCATTATCAACCAATCCTGGTCAGCCAAACCCATATATACTCTATTTTATGTTCACCCATTTCCAGACTGGTTCCCGTTTTTCCATACAATTAGTACCCTGTGTTCTTAAGAAGCCATACATACGAGGAGACTGTATATTGGTCACCATGGGATGAAACGTGAAAAGGATACAGGCTGAAATGAATTCAGCAGTAAATTTTCTTTCTTTTTCGGGGTGGGGTGGGGTTGGTTGATGCAGCCCTGTACATGTAAAACCATTTAAATTGAAACAGACATCATCATAGTTCAATTTCCTAAGTATTTATCGTTAATTATCATCGGATAGAAACAACTGCACAAACTTGCAGTTTTGGTTACCGAAATAACTACACGATATGGTGCAGTTTGTGTATCGAAACAAATATTCTTTCTGGTAGGACTTGTTTATCGAAACAACTCCAGTCTGGCATAGTTCGCTTGTTGTATCTCCAATAACAATAATACTTGTTCAACTTCTTTGCAAATTTATGACATTGAACAAGCTTCAGACCAATGCAAATTATAGTATAATCTTCAATTTGATTGATATTTGACTAATGCTTAAATACCAGGATAAGTGGTTCGTTTCCCTGTTGTGTTAACAATAAAAAAATATACTGTAACACCGACGAGCATATGACCTTTAATCCTGAGCTATATATTAATAAAACAGACTGGTTCTCCTGTTTGTATGTAAATGTTTGTGGAGTGGAAAAGAGAGACATGAAGTCATTAACTTTATTCCGATTTAAGACACTCCAAGAAAAGCACGCTGTTATTTTTATACTAATTCATGATTTTTGATTGAACCTGTTTGCAAAAATTGCTTTTTAAATCTCATTTCAAAATCATTGTACCTGTGAATAGTTATGTTTGGTTATGTGCTTCAACACAGCTATTTCATTCAGTGTTCTTTAACACCGTTATCTCATTCATACCTCTTTGATATACATAGACAAATGAAAATTATGAGAACTATCTAGGGACAGATTAGACCCAAATTTTAATACTATATAAAATCCATATTTTAATAATATGTTAGTTCCATGTAACCAACTAAATACTCTGAATTTGTTTTTGCACATTAAGACAATAACTTATTTTTAATACGATATATTCTTGACGCGTAAATATTCAATGAGACCAAAAGAACTTACATTCATCTCATACCATTGCAGCTTTTCGCTGATAAATTCTACAATATCCGCTTTGGAATTAATACCATTCCTCCTTATACATACTTTATAATTAATACCACTCTTCCTTATACATACTTTATAATTAATACCACTTTTCCTTATACATACTTTATAATTAATACCACTCTTCCTTATACATACTTTATAATTAATACCATTCCTCCTTATAAATGCTTTCTAACTAATACCACTCTTCCTTATACATACTTTATAATTAATACCACTTTTCCTTATACATACTTTATAATTAATACCACTCTTCCTTATACATACTTTATAATTAATACCATTCCTCCTTATAAATGCTTTCTAATTAATACCACTCTTCCTTATACATACTTTATAATTAATACCACTTTTCCTTATACATACTTTATAATTAATACCACTCTTCCTTATACATACTTTATAATTAATACCACTTTTCCTTATACATACTTTATAATTAATACCACTCTTCCTTATACATACTTTATAATTAATACCATTCCTCCTTATAAATACTTTATAGTTAATACCATTCCTTATATAATTTATACTATATCTCCTGTTGGATAAAAAATAATTAATACCATACCTCCTTATAAATGCTTTCTAATAAATACCACTCTTCCTTATACATACTTTATAATAATTACCACGTTTCCTTATACATACTTTATAATTAATACCACTCTTCCTTATACATACTTTATAATTAATACCATTTCTCATTATAAATACTTTATAGTTAATACCATTGCCCCTTATAAACGCTTTATAATTTATACCATTCCTTCTATAATTTATACTATTTTCTCCTGTTAGATACTTTATAATTAATGCCATTCCTCCTTATAAATGCTTTCTAATTAATACCACTCTTCCTTATACATACTTTATAATTAATACCATTCCTCCTTTTACATATGTATTATTTAATACCATGTCTCCTTATAAACGCTTTATAATTTATACCATTCCTTCTATAATTTATACCATTCCTTCTATAATTTATACCATTTCTCATGTTAGATACTTTATAATTAATTCAATTCCTCCTTATAAATGTTGTATTCAGTTTTGCAGTACTACACAGAGTCTGGTTTATAACTTAATCTATCTTAACTGCTCACTTGAAGTTACATCATGTAATGAAAACCATATGGAACATCAAATGACCACACATATCTTTATCAGGACTTGTCATCAAAAACAAAGTTTTGGTGTTGACTTTTCTTAGTGACAACTAAATGGCACTGTCATTGACTTTTGTTATCAGTATTTCTAGATAATAGTTCTTATATAAGGAATCAAGTTAAAGATATTGCTCAAGGGGATATCTTACAATGCAGGTCCTGGGGTGGGAGTGGGGGGTTTGGATCGTTCTTCCAAACGAGATTTTAAAAAATTACTTTCCCTAAAAAAATTGTTATCAAGTAATATAATGGATTAACGAATGTAATAGGTTCTTTATTTGAAAGCCGGAAATGGAATCAATTACCGGATACTTTCAAATATGTCATTTGTTTTTATCATTTTAGGCGATATATGTTCAAGAGGGCTCGTGTAATTCGCTGATTCAGCATATTCTCCTATTTCCTATGATATGTGACAGATCATCTAATATAGGTTGTTTGTCTTCTTCTATATTTCCACTATATCAAGGACAAATGCAAACCCCCATATTTGTTTCTAATAGCAATTCATAGTAGTTAATGTAAACAACTATATCCGTTTCGAACAAAAATTCATATCAGTTAATGTAGACAACCATATTTATTTCCAACAGAAATTATCAACAGTTGATGTAGACCACCATATTTGTTTTTAATAGAAATTCGTATCAGTTAATGTAGACCACCATATTTGTTTCTAATAGAAATTCATAACAGTTAATGTAGACCATCATATTTGTTTCTAATGCAAATTAATATCAGTTAATGCAGACCACCATATTTGTTTTTAAAAGAAAATCATAACAGTTAATGTAGACCACCATATTTGTTTTTAATAGAAATTCGTAACAGTTAAGGTAGACCACCATATTAGTTTCTAATGCAAATTAATATCAGTTAATGTAGACCACCATATTTGTTTTTAAAAGAAAATCATAACAGTTAATGTAGACCACCATATTTGTTTTTAATAGAAATTTATAACAGTTAATGTAGACCACCATATTTGTTTCTAATAGAAATTTATAACAGTTAATGTAGACCACCAGATTTGTTTCTAATAGAAATTCATAACAGTTAATGTAGGCCACCATATTAGTTTCTAATGCAAATTAATATCAGTTAATGTAGACCACCATATTTGTTTTTAAAAGAAAATCATAACAGTTAATGTAGACCACCATATTTGTTTTTAATAGAAATTCGTAACAGTTAAGGTAGACCACCATATTTGTTTCTAATATAAATTCAAACAAGTTAATGTAGACCACCATATTTGTTTCTAGTGCAAATTCGTATCAGTTAATGTAGACAACCATATTTATTTTTAAAAGAAAATCATAACAGTTAAGGTAGACCACCATATTTGCTTCTAATAGAAATTCATAACAGTTAAGGTAGACCACCATATTTGTTTTTAATAGAAATTCATGTCAGTAAATGTAGACCACCATGTCTGTTTCAAATGCAAATTCGTATCAGCTAATTTAGACCACCATATTTATTTTTACAGAAATTCGTAACAGTTAATGTAGACCACCTTATTTCTTTCTAATATAAATTGATATTAGTTAATGTAGACCACCATATTTGTTTCTACTCAACCATATTTGTTACTAATCAACCATATTTGTTTCTAATAGAAATTCATATCAGTTAAGGTAAACCGCCATATTTGTTTCTAATAGAAATTCATAACAGTTAATGTAGAACACCATATTTGTTTCTAACAGAAATTCATATCAGTTAATTTACACCACCATGTTTGCTTATAATAGTAATTTACCTCAGTTAATAAATGTTCTTGTCAAATAACAAAATAAATGTGAAAATAAAACGGATTTAAAGCTGTCGACGTTCAGTCATTACTCTGTGCTTTAGATTTGTTTTGCTTGAATTGTTTTGTAAAGTTTGTCTTTGATTTGTACGTGCTCGAAACTGATTAATAGTGAGATTAAAAAGCACTGTATCAGAATTATTGTTTAATCTGCCATAATTTATACGACTATGAGATTAAAGATTATTGCAATTTGCAATACTAAGTGGAATGTTGAACAGTATTACATTTTTCAATACTCAGTGTGATGTTGGATCTTATTTATTACTTTCATTGGCATATGTTTTTGTATAAAAAAATTTATTATATTTTATGTCACTTAATTTATACCTTAATTCCTCGAGGGGTAAATTTTCCACCAACCATTACAGAATAATTTATTTCAAATTTATTTACTTGATCAAAGTATGATTCAAAATATGACGGACAAATTGCTTGATCAAGAATTTAGCTGATTGACAAAAAGTCAGATTAAATATGAACACCAACAATAACCAGAATTGAGACACAATAATAATAATAATAATAAGAAGAAGAAGAAGAAGAACAAGAAGAATAACAAAACATAATAATAATAATAATAATAATAATAATAATAATAATTAAATAATAATAATAATGATAATAATAATAATAATAATTACTAGTAGTAGTAGTAACATTCACCAATATGAGCATGATGATTATGAAGATGACGATGGCAACGCTCATGATTATTTGTTTATTGTATAAATTGTTCTCATCGTTACACATCAGACTATATAACCATTTTCAATGAAACACTCGATAACGAATATGGCCAGAAAATGTAATTTTGTTTTCATTCGACCCTTTCTTGAGTAATTGTATGTACCTGGGATAACATTGATCGTCCAAGCTACTGAAAGAAAGAGCCAAATGCATTGTTTTGCTACAAAAACGAGAACTCAAAGTTTTATGATGATAACTGCAACTACCTCTGTGTCAGAGATGGTCCGGAAAAATAATTTAGCATTTCGCGGTGTCGATGTTTGCAACGGGACCTTTCTAGGTATGGATACTGTTTCCTTTTACATGGTCAGCTGTCCTGTATTGTTTCGTGGTCTGAACAAACATTAAAACGCCTCAAAGTATGTCTACCACTTGGTACAGGAATTATTAAGTTAACTGTTTTATCTGGACAGTCTGGAGTCCTGAAACACATTTATCTCGACAGTCTGGAGTCATGGAACAAATTTGTATGGACAGTCTGGAATCTTGACACAACAAACTCCAGCAAAATGCTTTAGTAGAAATTGTATAACAATCATTATTTTGCAAGCAATGATGGCATATTACCAAATATAATTACTGGCAATTTGTTTGGATAGATTACCAGAAACTTAAAAAAAAAACAATAATCATAGTTGTATGTTATTAGGAATAGATAAACATGTCTGTTACTAATCTTGCTAATTATGACAGAGAAAAAACAGAATCTTACAATATAAAATCAAACCAGTTTTAGCACAAACAGGTAAACATAGATACTTGCATCCAGACACAAGTTCTCAAAAACATTAAACATAAAAAAATACTAAACGTATGGTTTTCGAGAATCTTAGCAAAGTATGATGAAATACAATTATAAGAATTCCAGGCTTCCGGAAATGCTCCAGACTGTCCGTCTAAATTTGTCTCAAGACTCCAGACTGTCCAGATAAATGTGTTTCAAGAATTTCTTCCTGGCATAGCTCTAGAGCAATGTTTGCTTGAAACCAAGACAACTTTGCAAACTTTGGTGTAAATATTAGAAGATAAGTAAGCTGCTTTCCTTCACAAATACAGATTCCAATCGAAATATCAATTAAAAATTTCATCTTTATTTTGATTAATTTTATTTTATATCTTCATATTTTTATTGATATCCTTGAATTCTTTTGTATGAATATCATGGAGATGAATTGTCCAAAAGCTTCCACTGAAAGATGTTGTTTGATTCACATCATTTCCATGTCCCAAAGAATTGCCACTAGCCTGAAAGTATTCTTCCGATTCCTGCCTAAAAAGAACTTTCTTATTTTACAATATAATACAGTATTTCCATGGTCATTAATTTAATTGCATGCTCAGTGGATTTTTTCATACATTTTATTCCATCACTGTATCCTCGTGTAAACGTATATTGTTAAGAGGCGTTTAATCTGGTTTTAAAAACAGTTGATGGTAGTTGGCTTCGTCATAGATTTGATGTTTCGTCAGTTTGTCTCTTTACTAAATTTAAACGTTTGTTTCATACTTGAGCTGTTGATACCCATCTCGTCGCCTTTGGAAGATGTAAAAGATCACCTGATGAAAGCCTGGTATGTGTACATAGCCCTATTTTGGTAACTTGTCATTGTATTCCCTTCGCAGGTGGTAGGAGAGAATGACCAACCATTATCTATATTGCTTCTCTTGTCATCTTTAATCATTACTAGAAATCACTTCCCATACACTGTTAAATGTAAATGACTGACCAACAGTCTATTACTTCTCTTGTTTTCCTTAATGACCGTGTCATCTTTCATAATTGCTAAAGGTTCTCCCACTATGCTAAATGTAAATGAATGAGCAACGGTCAATTGCTTCCTTGTATTCTCTAATGACTTTACCATCTCTAAAATTGTTTAAGACTTGCTCACCATGCTAAATGTGAATGACTGATCAACCAGTGTATGTCTTCCTTAAAGATTATGTCATCCCTCATAATAAGAAAACATTCTCCAATTATGCTAAATGTAAACGAATGACCAACCAGTCTATTGCTTTCCTTGTCTTACCTGCAGATTTTGTCATCTCGTATGATTACAAAGATTCTTACAATATGCTAAATGAAAACAAAACCATTACCACATAAACCAAACGACCAACTAACTTTACCACTGTTGAAGAAATAAGCAATTTATCAAACCAATCTATTTATTCATTAGATTACTTTATCTCTAGTATTTCATTTATATATCAATTCCTGAAAGAGACATGATATGTCTTGAACCGATTACTACTGACCTCTTGAAGGGCAAGGCAAGCTTTATCATTCTAATGTAGTAATCCGGAACACAGAGTGTTGACATGATCGTACGCGTGATACATTGAAAAAACTACGCCCATTTAGCGTCAGTAGAAGAGAAAAAACCCAGGATTGTTGTGCCAGAACAATGCCCAGAAGAGTTAAATAATTGAAGGAAGCCTCAGCCTGAACATATAAAACCTACTCTCTTCAAGACCAGTGTTAGGTGACCCATTCCATGTGGATTATGGTACTTTCCACGTGTATCACTTCCCAATATGGATTCTAATATCTGACAACGATTCGTGTTCTTTTCATTTTTATTACGGATATTGAATCACAATTCGAAAACTGAGACATTATTCTCTCGAAAAATCTGCATCGTGTGAATGACAGAATGAATTGTTTAGTACCAATGCCGTATTGTATTTACCTCAATCTGATTCAAATCAGATCTCCGCTGTCCTACATGAAGAGCTGACAGCTACCGCTTAGGGGCCAATGTCTGGTAACTCGGGTATTATTACCTTTATCGCTCATTTTATCAATCAATCAATCAGATGAGGTCTTATATCTTCATGTTCGGAGACAGCAGTGTGAATGAAGAGCAGCAATGTGTACCGAACGAGTTGATTCACTTTCAGATTTTTTTAAAGCTGCATTTCCATTGGCTTCATTCAAAGGTCACCAGAACATGACCCATTAGCGGTCGTCGTCAGATCTTCACGTAAGACAGCAGAGATCTGATTTTAATCAGATTAGTATTCAGTTGTAACGTCAAAAACTCGAAACAATCAAATAGTGTCGAGGTTTCAAAATCCTACTGTACTAAATTTGAAAACAATATTTTTAAGATTATAGTACAGTTTGTGTACATCTATCGTTGATAAAAATACCAAAGATACATCTCTAATGATTCCACTATTCATTTATCAACGGAAGTCAGCTTATTATATATCTTAAATACAGAACGATGATCGTGCTCGGTAGATAGTTATAACTAGAACTTTGGCCTCAAATACATACAAACAACTCTGTATTTGTACCTTTAGATCAATAAATTAAAATTTACAAGGCATAAGAATTCAGAAAGGCAATCAGCAGGGGATGTCTTTAATTTATACTTGAAAAATGCATCGAAAACTTAAACACATAATTTTAGGATAGTCTATCTTCATTCGTTTGAAAAAGACCACAATATTAGTTGAAGTTCCAATGTTTATGGCATTTAGAGGCATTTGAAACCTCTATATAAATTAAACTTAATCCCTTTAACAGTTATAAATCATCGTTGCATTTCTCACAGCAAGGATTCATGGTGTATATTTGAAGGAAAAAAAATGACTGTATATAACAATGCAGGTTGTGTTATGCTCCCTAAAATCCAATTACTGAGGAAACCTGAAGGCCTGTTTGGATTTTAAAATATCGATAAGCATGAGGTAAATAAAATAATCAAATCGCTTAAACCTGTTCAAGAAGTTCTTTTCTTTCTTTCTGATTACCAGTTTGCTATCTAGAAAGTTTCTCAACTGCCGGTGAAAAACTAGCTTTTAGGAAACTAAGAAAAAGCGTTCAGGAGTAAAATTGGTTGATCAATTTAATACATTCAAATCTCCTGTTATTAACGGAATTTTTCTGCTTGATGGAGTACTAGATCATGTGTTCAATTCACAAGGAAGGGTGTGAATGTAACCTTTTAGGATTTAAAGGTGTGCCAAACTTTAACATTGATTCGCATAAACTTATCATTAATATCTATTTCTAGATTTTGCGTTCCCTTTATAATTGTACTACACTGTCTAGCCTTCTGCCCTTGATTAATCGACGTGTTTTCCAGGTTGCATTTCCAGACAAAAATACGTCAAAGACGATATTCTACATGGGTAATGATTTAACAATTGGTAGCACACATCCTCCATATTTGTTGATTCCCAGTTGACCAGGGCATACTTTTTAGCTTATACAGATATCCTGTCAATTAATGAGTTTTTATTTTTTTGATGTCACATCAAGGACAGGTGTCTTAATGTGTTTGGGCGATATAATTGAAGAGTGGTAAGGAGCTGATATCATGGACACCAAACTGTTGATTACGAACGCTACTTGCTGATATTTTTCTCGTTATCTAATATGACTACGTAACTGAAATGCAAATGATTAGGATGGTACATCAAACACAAGCAACACGAACTCGGGTCAATTTTCCATCCCGGAAATTTTCCATCCCAATGAATATTGGTAGGATTTTACGTTGCGAATGTAATATTCATTTATCTTTCCCTTTTCAGTTATTTTTTTAAAGCACCAGTTAACTATCTCGTACACTTCACGGCGTGCTACGCCTTTGAGTTTTTGGTTCTTATTTCAATCAGCAAAGCGGAACTGAAAATTAGTAAATTTGTAACAAGGAAAATTACTTGAAATCTGTCAGTAAAGTAATGTTACTTGAAATGTCAATATTACTTCTATGCACTTTTTACACAAGGGCAAACTGATGTAATGTATGATACAAATAACTTTGACTCTCTTGTCTTTAAAATAGCAACTTTTGTTTGCGACTTAACGCTTCAATTCATTTTCCTAAATTATAATAGTAACTTGAATACACATTTTGCTACTTAGAACATTGCTGTTAGAAAAACTGCTGTTTGTGTTATACATAACTTCCGGAATAAATCTTTGTTTTTGTAAAATGTCACCACTTGTTAGAAACCGTTAACGTCAACGTCTTGCTCTTTCCTTGCTTTAAAAATATTCTAAAATTCAGTTTGTCACAATAACGTAATGCATTAGCAACATTACTTAATATTTATTTGTTTGAAATGATTTTGATCTATGGCGTGGTTTATTCACTAGATCCACTGTAGGGGAAAAATTTAACTAAACAATTGCACGTGCTGCACAATTTTAGTCAGTTCTATCAGAAACGTGTCATAACGATGTATTAATATCGTGCATTTCTATTCGTCTTAGATTTTCTGTAAATTACATTTCCTTTTACCCTAACGGCGCCAGTTGTACCTAAGACCAGCGGCTATGAAGTGGTATAACGTGCCGTGCAAACCAGAATGGTGCTGGTAGAAATTCTTGAACCAAATCAGCCATGGTGGGCTATCGTTGTGTGTCTTTAGTAAAGATACATTAATCCAAATGTATATGTACGTTGCAACCTTTATCCGTAGCAGTGGCGTAAAACACCAAAACATGCCAAATCATGCTAAGCAAGCAGTTCTTCATTTTATAATAGCTAAATGCTTCCTTTATATGATTGGGTAAAAATAATTACATTAGCAAGAAAGACGAAATCTCTAAGCATACCGTAAAGATATATATATATATATATATATATATATATATATATATATATATATATATATATATATATATATATATATATATATAATGACTTTGTATACCGCCTAATCTTTATAGGCTCTAAGCGCTGTGCAACATTAGAAAACGCCTATAAGATTTTAAAAAAAACATATAATGATACGATTACAAAAACAAACACCATGAAATTAGAAAACATTAAAAACATGCTGCGAATATTTAGGGTAGGAAACATTATTAAGTCTCTAAGTTTGTTCTTGCAGTTGAAATAAGTGAGATTTGAAAGTACTCTTGAATGTGATCACTGTGTCTTTGTGTCTAAGTTCAGTGGGCAATTCATTCCACGTTGCTGGGCCCTGGTTTGCAAAAGAAGGCTGTCCATAAGACTTTGTTTTCATAATGGGAATAATGAGTATACTAATGTCAGAAGAGGAGCATAAGTATCTTGCTGGTGTGTACACTTGGGTGAGGTCGGATAGATATGTTGGACTAGAGCCCGACAGTGAAATGTAGCACAGAGAAGAAATTTTGTGTTTAATTCTGGATCGAATGGATAGCCAGTGCAGGGTACAGAGCAGCGGGGAGGTGTGCTCTGATCATGGTACTCTAAGTATGATCCAAGCAGCTGTGTTTTGAACTTTTTGAAGTTTCTGGAGCAGATATTGCGATGAACCAAACATAACTGAGTTACAATAGTCCAGTCTTGAAAGTACTAATGAACACACACGTGTTTTAATGGCATCAACTGAAAGGTATTTGCGAATTGAACTGATGCGTCTCAGCTCAAGATATGCAGCCTTGCATATGTTCATGACATGTTGGTGCAATGTGAGAGTACTGTCCAGAGTAACACCTAGGTTTCGTACTGATTGTGTGAATTTAATGTTGGTGTTGCTGATATTTATTGTTTGAGGTAAAGGATGTGAATGAGAAAGTCTTTGTATTGTGATCAGAATGTCCTCAGTTGTATCATCATTCATCTGCAGCTTGTTACATGTCATCCATGATTTCACATCTGAAATGCACCTCTCTACACCTTGGATGGTAGCATCAACTTCAGTTGGGTGGCTAGATTTGTATATTTGGGTGTCATCAGCGTACAATTGGTGAAACACTGGATGATGATCTATGACACTTGAGAGCGAATGAGTGTACAGAATGAAGAATACAGGTCCAAGAACAGACCCCTGTGGAACATCACAACATAGATCAACTGGGCTGGAGTGTATTCCATTTGCTGATATAATTTGTGTCCTGTTGACCAAGTAGGACTTGAACCACATTAAGGCTGTATCATGAATGCCAAATATATGTTGGAGACGGTGAAGTGATATATCATGGTCTATTGTGTCAAATGCTGCAGACAAATCAAGGAGGGTGAGGACTGTAATCTTTCCGCTATCCAACGCAGAGTGTATATATATATATATATATATATATATATATTATTATTATTATTATTATTCAAGGGTATTTTGTTTCTATGCCGTGAGTAAAGAAATAAGGGGTAAACAATGGTTTCAGGACTATATGCGATATACTATGGACAATAATAAGCAATTACATATATAACCAAAACGTATTTTAATTTCAAAAGAGTAATTATATTTTTTTTCTCATAAAACAAAATGTGGACAGAAAACGTATTTAACCATATGCAAAAATGAACCTCAAAATTGCTAAGTGATTTATTTTCGTCATACGTCAAAATTCTTGCTGATCCCTGGTCTTTTCTTTTTCAGATGTATCTCTTTACCTATCTTAATTTCATCGAACTAATTGCCATTTACAGAAAATTAAGTACTTGGAACGTTATGCGAATACATTAATTTCACCAGGAGAAATGCACTTAAAAGTCTTGCCGATACCACTGTTGATACATAAACCGGAGATCTTTGCAGTTTTTAGCGCACATTCTGGATGATTTGATTCTACAGTGAAGTCTTGTTACATTTTAGTAAGTCAATTTCCCTTTGCCATGATAAGATAACACTGCTCTAGGGAGGTATTCTGCCAACTGTAAAATGACATGCATGTCTTGAGTGTGTTGTACTGAAACCAACTGTCGGGGGAAATCTGACACCGTCAACCAGCCTGACATTTAGATTGAGTTAATTTCTTACTGAAAGCTTTCTTTTAAATATATATTGAAAATCACTTCTTCTTTTGTCAAAAATGCAAATTTTACTACAAAACATACAGTATACTCACAGTTTGTTATTTTTTACAGGTGAATATTCCTGGACATTATTGCTATTCCTATACATTTTAGAGTGTGAATTGGAGACCTTTGGGCTGATTCGGATCAAATTTGGTGCCAAGAATATCGTATACCACCTGACCAATGGCTTTTTTGTCCTCGTTATAACCGTTTACGCATTAGATATGGTGACTTTAATAGCTTGTGGTATTGCTGTAAAGTACGTAGGCACCTTTGCTGACAGCAAAGTTCAAATTCTGTCATCTTTATCCATTAGCAGAATCAGAAGGACGTTATATCTTCTGAACAGAGTATGTGGTTTTCCTATTGTTTAAAACTTTAAATTAACAATGCAGACTTTTAGCTATGATGACGTCTTTATCAAACGATACATTTTTCTTTCTGATTCAGATTCGCCTGATTGGCCAAGGAAAGTAACTTGCAGAACAAACAAACAATACAAGCAATAGAAACAATAAGAAAAACAGCATAAGTATTAGTCCATGCATTATGTAAAGATAAATAGTGCCATTTAATGATAACTAGTGCCATTTAACAATAGTTAGTGTCATTTAACAATAAATAGTGCCATTTAACAATAAAAAGTGCTATTTAGCAATAGTGTAATTTAACGATAACAAGAGCCATTTAACAATAAATAGTGCCATTTAACAATAAAAAGTGCCATTTAGCAATAGTGTAATTTAACGATAACAAGAGCCATTTAACGATAACAAGAGCCATTTAACGATAACAAGAGCCATTTAACGATAACAATAGCCATTTAACGATTAATAGTGCTATTTAATAATAAATAGTGTATTTTAACAATAAATAGCGCCATTTAACAATAACTAGAAGCATTTAACAAAAAAGAGTGTATTTTAACAACAAATAGCGCCATTTTACAATAACTAGAGGCATTTGACAATAAATATTGCATATTAACGATAACAAATGCCATTTAACAATAAGCAGTAAAGTTTAATGATAACTAGTGCCATTTAACAATAGCTACTGCCATTTATTAATAACTACTGCCAATTAACAATACATAGTGCCATTGAACAATATAAGTTTCTTTAAACAATCAATAGCGCCATTAAACAAGAACTATAGGCACTTAACGTTAAACAGTGCCATTTAATGACAACTAGTGCAATTTAACAATAACAAGAGAAGTGACTAGTGACTAATAATAATAACTAGTGCCTATTCACAATACACGGTACTATTTAATGTTAACTAGAGCAATTGCAATAAGTAGTGTCATTTAACAATAAATAGTGCTATCTAAAAATAAATAGTGCCATTTAACAATAGCTAGTCATTCAACAATACAAGAGCTATTTAACAATACGTCTTGCTCTTTAAAAATAACTAGCGCCATTTAACAATAACTAGTGCCATGTAACAATAACAACTGCTATTTAACAATAATTAGTGGCATTTAACAATAAATAGTGCCATTTAACGATAACAAAAGCCATTTAACAATAAATAGTGCTATTTAGTAAAACAAATAGTGTCATTTAACAATTAATAGTGCTGTTTAGCAACTAATAACGCCATTTAACAACACATAGAGCCGTTTAATAATAACGTGTGCCATTGAAAAATGAATAGTGTCCTTTAACAATAACTGTTCATTTAACGATAACTAGAGGCATTTAACAATAGCTAGTGCCATGTATTAATAGCTACTGCCATTTAACAATAACTAGTGTCCTTTAACGATAACTAGAGCCATTTAACAATAGATTGTGCCATGTATAATAGCTACTGCCATTTAACAATAACTAGTGTCCTTTAACGATAACTAGAGCCATTTAACAATAGATTGTGCCATTTAACAACAACTTGTGCCACTTAATAACTAGTACCATTGACCAATAGCTAGTGCCAGTTAACAATAAATAGAGCCCTTTAACAATACCTACTGCCATTAACGACAACTAGTGCCTGGTAGCCATTCAGCGTTATAATATTATCTGACTTTTATCGATCCAAATGAACCATAATTTGTTAATGAGAAATAATAATGCATGTGAATGATTTGCTGTTTTAAGAGGTTAAAAATAGCAGGGGCATTCAAGGGCGGATAAAGCCAAGTCAAACGATTCTTTATCATCATTGTTTAGCGTCCCTCTAATTACCAATAACAAAGTGGAACTTGTGTATTGTCCGTCTAATTAGCAATATCAAAGTGGAGGATGTGTATTGTTCGTCTAATTGGCATAACTAGGTGGAAGATGTTTTGAATTACATGATAAGAATGAAATAATAAAGTTTGTCTTTAATTAAAGTTGTGATGTTTCTCTTCCACTTAGATCCAAAGAGAGCTGTGAAATTACAGCATCATTCTATCGTGTCAATTGAAGGAAAACATTTACATTTGAATGACATAAAGTTTTAGGGTTAGCTATGGGTCATCTGTTAAGGAAATTAATCAGAAGTACCTCTTCAATGTAAGAAAAACTGTAACAACTGGATTTCCTAGTATTTGAGACCCCCGTCACATGTATACAAGCGGACATTATACAGTTAGCGGTTGTCAGAATTAAGCCCGTCACTGTACACCTGTTAAACAAATCCTTATACAACTTTCTTCCTTCTTCGTCTTCCTTGTCTTCTTCTTGTCATGATTATTGTTATTATTATTATTATTATTATTATTATTACACAACATGTAAGCTCTTTGAATGATCATCACCTTTTGTATAATAGTATACTACTACTTCTGTTCATAGTAGTAGTATTGGTGGTGGTGCTAGAAGCACCAGTAGTAATAATTGCCACCAAGTACTAGTCTGATATCATGAGGATGTCAATGCTGAGACGGCTACCAAGTACTAGACTGATATCATGAAGATGACAATGTTGAGACGGCTACCAAGTACTAGCCTGATATCATGAGGATGTCAATGCTGAGACGGCTACCACGTACTAATCGGATAACATGAGGATGTAAATGCTGACACGGCTACCAAGTACTAGTCTTATATCATGAAGACGACAATTTTGAGACGGCTGCCAAGTACTAATCTGATAGCACGAGGATGTAAATGCTGAGACGGCTACCAAATACTAGTCTGATATCATCAGAATAACAATGGTGAGACGACTGCCAAGTACTAGTCTGATAGCATGAGGATGTCAATGCTGAGACGGCTACGAAGTACCAGCCTGATAGCATGAGTATAACAATGTTGAGACGGTTGCCAAGTACTAGTCTGATATCATAGGGATGTCAATGTTGAGACGGCTGTCAAGTACTAGTCTGATATTATGAAGACGACAATGTTGAGACTGATAAAAGTACTATTCTGATATCATGAGAATGACAATGCTGAGACGGATAAAAGTACTAGTCTGATATCATGAGGATGACAATGTTGAGACGGCTCTCAAATACATGTCTGATATCATGAGGATGACAATGTTGAGACGGATAAAAGTACTAGTCTGATATCTTGAGGATGACAAATTATAAGGATGACAATATTAACACGGCTGCCACGTTCTAGTCTGATGTCATGTGGATGACAATGTTGAGACGGCTGTCAAGTACTAGTCTGATATCATGAGGATGACAATGTTGAGACGGATAAAAGTACTATTCTGATATCATGAGAATGACAATGCTGAGACGGATAAAAGTACTAGTCTGATATCATGAGGATGACAATGTTGAGACGGCTGTCAAATACATGTCTGATATCATGAGGATGACAATGTTGAGACGGATAAAAGTACTAGTCTGATATCTTGAGGATGACAAATTATAAGGATGACAATATTAACACGGCTGCCACGTTCTAGTCTGATGTCATGTGGATGACAATGTTGAGACGGCTGTCAAGTACTAGTCTGATATCATGATGATTGCAATATTGAGACGGCTGCCAAGTACTAGTCTGATATCATGAGGATGACAATGTTGAGACGGCTGCAAAGTACTAGTCTGATATAAGGAGGATGAGAAGATTGTGACGGCTGCCATGTAATAGTCTGATATTATGAAGATGAATTGTTGAGACGTTTGACAAGTAATAGTCTGATCTCCCTCTCTCGGTCGAAGCCTGCTCGGATATGTGCACGATGCTTTGATAAATAGATAATGTATTCTAATTTTAGGTACCATTAATAAAGAGATATTTGAATAACCGTGCGCACCTGTCCAATCTCTTTATGTCATATAGTTCTTCTACCATTCTTAAGCAAGCAACCAATCGCTATGTGGGTCACTTCGGCTGGAGCGGGAAAGGTGTGCCACCCAAGCCTCAAAAGCTGATATGTTCGATACATCTTATGGAATGTAAGTTAAGCCTTCCACTGATCTTAGTAAACTGCTAACGTCTTTGGGACATGCGTTTCTGTTACAAGAGCTGTTTTTGCCTATGTATTATGCAAAAGGTATTTGATTTTAACAGTAAGTGTGGATATCTGAGAGAGAGAGAGAGACAGAGAGACAGAGAGACAGACAGACAGACAGAGAAACAGAGAGAGAGAGAATTGATGCAATCCACGCATTCACCCTTAGTTACTTTGCTACCTTGGGATAAAAGAGTATCAGATTGCTCAATTAAGTCTTCTAACATTTAATGCCACTTTTATAACTAGTTGCACCTATAATTCTCGTCCTTTAAATTATATAATAACAATAGTATCTTCAGTTGACAGACACTCGCTCTCCCAAGGCATATATTTAGTTTACAGTAATAATCGCTCCAGAAAACTGATAAAACGTTTAAACATATGACCTTCAATAACCGCTTTTTATCTTTTACCTGTCTGAATAATTACTATGAAGAAGAAGAAACACATTACCAAGCTCTTTTCTTCTATACACTCAATCATTTGTTGTCGGTGATGTCATCTAATTCTAGCTTTTCTTCGAAATAAGGTTATATTTTTCCACGATATTCACAATTCTATCTTGTGGGCAAACATTTATGCATAATGTTTACTTTTTCCTAAAGACGTATCTAATGTCAACATACATTACAATAGCCTCCTGATACACAACACAGAATTTTTCTATATATTTCATGATGGAGAACATCCCCGACGGAGAAAAGGTCAGGATGATAATTTGATATTACACGGGGTATACTACAAGTGTGCACTTTTGGACCCACTTTAATCTGCCTGACGATAGGCATTAAATACCTTGTTAAATGCAGCAAATTAATCGTCGCTTCGTAAATAAACTTCACCAGACTGAATATTAATATCCTTTTCCATATTACCACAGGGCTGATAAAAAATATAGTCTGAAAGGCTATCGATAGGAGATTTCCAATTAATTCTTTTAAATGTATCATCAAATTAGAAAGTAAAACAAGGGCAATAGTAGCAGATATCTTCTCTTTGCCTTTGCCAACAATTAATGTTGTGATACAGAAAAAGACCCTGGAAGGGTAAAAGACAAAGTTATCCGTTCTTGAAGATGGCTGTTGTTCTAAAGATGAGACCCATCGTAAAGAATAAAGTTGGCTAACATAAGACACATGAGGTGTGAATCGAAAGAGAAAAACACCAATAAACAAGCGACAAAACATTTATAGGGGCAAAAGTAATTCAGGTAACACGTCTTTTGTTACTAAATGTTGATTCTAAGTAATGTTAGACATCAAAATATTATTTTTTTAAATTTATGATCTGTTAAGTACTGATCTTTTTTCATCCCTATGTATGCAAATTGCTAATTTATACAAATTGTCAATAATTGCGCAATTTGATCATTGTTTCAGTTATTGCCCTTATTAATATTCTTTTACACTTTACTGCTGTGGATAAATATGGTAATATCACGGTAAGGGATATCCACATTGACTAAGTGTGTGTGTGTGTGTGTGTGTGTGTGTGTGTGTGTGTGTGTGTGTAGGATTTTTAACGCAGCTGAAACAAATTTTCAATCATATCGCTAAGATGTATGCAGTGTGTCAGTTTAAAGTGATGTCTAACTCTAGGGCATCATGCCGCAGACACGAAGAATGATGTCACATTATCCTAACACCAGGCCGACCAGTCCTAACACTAACCTCTTTATACTGAGCGCCAAGCGAGGCAGCTCTTAGTACCATTTTCATGAGTCTTTGATATGACTCGGCCGGAGTTCAAACCCATTGATTCAGAGTAGGACATCATTTTTTATTTGACTAGGTCTAGATTCGAAATCTTTCAGCTTCTTTTATTTTTATTAATGTTTTCAAATATTCCATACTCAATTGAAAGATTTTTAGATACATTTTAATATATCATAAAAGACCGTTTCAAGATTTATCCGATTTTAGAGCTCAGTGTTTTGAATAAATGCCGCAACCACGTTTGGCTCTGGCCGTTATATTTGTGAAAGCGCGTCATAAGGATAAAACATGACTTGCCGTGTTCAAAAGTTGCTGTTGTTGTTTTTTTGTGCTTTGTTTTTTTTTTTTTCTTCTTCAGGTGCCCTAGCAAACACAACAAAACATGTATTCACATTTTGTTTCTTCTTACATGCCTATTCTATACGTAAATAAATTATACAAATTATTACAAAATATGATACTTTTTTTGCACGGAAAGCCCTGTACCAAAGTAGTACGTGAAATTCCAATTTTTCAGTAGGACTAATGTCACAAAAAGTACATGGTGTCAAACCAAACGAAACCAGCAAAGTCATGCTACAATAATATATTGTAATGAAGTAATTGTCTCTCCTCTATCTGTCTATCTATTGAAATCTCTTGCCCACAAGTTTTAGGGGTTCATTCGTCTCGTTATTTGTGTTCATGTTTCTTTCCAGCAGTCTGGTTTTGTCTCTTGAGTCGCTATTGCCTCTATCTGTATTCCTTTGTTTTGGTTCTGTTCTCTTTTTTCTTCAATTTAATCACCGAAAATTCAGTTCTAATTAAGCCACGTGTCTAATTAACTTTCACAGAATCCACATAAATCATTTGAAACAACATAGGGAATCAAGACAAACCACGTGCACTAATCTCAGTTACATGCAGTTCAGTAGCGATATTATCCACTTTTCTATGCTGTCATTTTGTCACTTTCTTCTATCGAAATTAGCATAATTTATTTTATGCAATTAACAATAACGCCAATCTGCGTTCATCTCGATGGGATGGTATCCACATTATATCATCTCGATGGGATGGTATCCACATTCTATCATCTCGATGGGATGGTATCCACATTCTATCATCTCGATGGGATGGTATCCACATTCTATCAGCTGTTCATTTTTATGATAGCAAACGTTTTATTTGATATTCAACACTATAGAAGTTGACAATTACGGCTTTGTCGCAGCAAAGAGAAATGCATTTATCATTTAAAGCAACTATCTAACCAAACTATGTTCATTTTCCAAGCATGTAAAGTAAGGTAATCGAAAACATTTAAATCCTGTCCTCTAAAACGATGACGATTTAGACGAAACAATAGCACTATCTTATTTTAACACACTCTGACGCGGCGTTGGAGTGATCGGTAGACAAACACGTACGAGTGCTTCATTATTGCAGTTCAAATGCCATGATGGCGATTGAGGCAACACATTGAACGAAACTATGTTACAGAAGGAATATTTATCTTGGAATAAAATATAGGAATCTTTTTCTTTTCGATATTTATGTTTGAGTGAACTGCATTGTTTACGGTTGAATATGTTGATGAAAAATTTAAATGCTGTTTCGCACGTACCATCGTCCAATTGGTGGGACCAATTTTTTATCTGGTCATGAATATCGCTAGGCTTGATAACTTATACCAGTCACGAATGACAGACAAGCAAACACACAAACAGGAGAGAGTGTCTAGTCTGGGCATACCGAGGCGAGAGGTTCTCACGGACGCAATGCCAGACCAAAGTCCTTTATCATTACCAAACGGAACAGATTTGCCAACGTGTTAGGGCTATTATAACATGACACTGCGTGTATATCATTATTTATCTCTTGATTCTATTAAGAAGCTTACATGTAAGTACCAAAATACAAATTTACACGTACTTAAACATACATAAATCCTATTACTTTAAGTATCTGGAGATGATTAATTTCCATACCGCTTGCATGTTGCCAGGATACCAATGTACCACGAAAACATGCTTGCCCTTCACGACACAGTTCTTTCAGGATATTAACTTGAAAAGTAAGCAGTAATAGATATTTTAATCTCAAATCAAGGATGTAATGATGAACCGAAGGTATTAATCTCAGCTTTACGGTGTACATTACTTGAAGGAGTACATTCGGTAAATATAACACTCATGGCAATGGGGATTACCAAGAACAGATGTCACTATAACGACTCGAGTTTTCTTCATTTCAACCTGTTATTTTGCATAAACTGGCAAAAGAAAAGAGACAGCAGGGAAACAGTTGGGGATTTCGATTAAATGTGCAATGTATATCACTCAATATGAAATTGAAGATTAAACTTAATAAACAGTAAATATAGATTTATTTTTCCCCATTTGTTAACGACTAATGACTGGAAATTCATCATGCTTGTCAACCAGTTAAAATGACTACGGTACGAACAATTTTTTTACTTCCGTTTGAGGAGAACTATTATCGTCCCAGATGACTCTCTCAGTGTGTTACCTGACTTTAAAATAAGTAAGATCGCGAATCTATAAGGCGCTGATCTTCATACTGATTGTGAACAGAATGGCTTCTTAAGGTAAAGGCAAGATGAAAAATCGGCGAATTTCCCGAATTTTCTCAGTTCTGTCTCAAACTTGGTTTCTTTTGGGGGGTGGGGGTGGTTAAGAGAGGAGGGTGAAGGCTATTGAAATACATGGTTTGTTTTGGTGTGTTTCATATAAAGGTTCAGTACGTGAAGATATGTAACTATTTTGTTCTGCAAACTGAAATGTTTAAAAAAAATATCTAGGTCATAATAGTTTTGGAAATATATAAACTGGACATACTTTAAATCCGAATTTTTACAGATCGAGAGCAAATGTGTACACCGTAGATCTTTCCCCAAGGCAAATCGTTCTCATTGGACAGTTGGACTTTGGAGCTCCAGCGCAAAAAGTCGATGAAAAACACTCCGAAATTTTATCAGTGATGAAAGATATTTAAATCGGTATTAAATTGTTGTGGTTTTGATTCCAGCATTACATATCTTTAATTGCGATCTTAAACTTATTACTCACATTTTCTATATGGAGTATCATATATTTATACAAAGCATAACCACAAATTTACGGTAATAGATGACAGTAATTTGAGTGATATTACTGTAATAGCTGGAAGGGGGATTCGGTCTCCATCCCAGAACCCTAACCTACAAAACTAGTGATCTACAACCGGGATGTTGAGACCAAGGTAGCATTGACTATTGAATCGGCACCATATCCTGTACCCGACTGCAGCGCCCAAACCAGACGTGTTCCTGACCATGTACATTTATATCAAGAGAGTGGTGTTCTAATACAGGCGGATGTACCCCTTTTATAAAAAAAAAAGAAAAAAAAAAGGTATTTTAGTATTTTTGACGTAGACTGTTACCGTACATCTGATGGGAATGTTTTACTATGGAGAGCAATTTGCGACTTGACAAAGCTAGTTTGAGTCAAGAAATGTCATGTGTATGGAATTTCGTTTCTTCACTCCCTCAACGAAATTGTCAACATCAAATTTGTCCCTAATTATAAAGCATGAAATGTAAGATCAAACCCAGTTAAAATGCTCAGCTTCGATTAAGAGCTTTAAAAAGATAATAAAACTGATTTTACCGAAAAATCTCAAGTATGGATTAATGTAGCGTAAATCACAGATCGAAACCAACTGTAGACTTTTCAAACAAGAATGAACACTTTGCAAAGAACAGATGTCACAATCCAGTCCGTGACGAAGCTATCTTGCACATATCTTGACACTAGCAAATATACAAATTAGCCGTATCGAAGTTATCTTAAAAATCACGAACATTCCAATTAAATTTACGCTCTTCTTAGATCTATTTGCAGGGAAAAAATGCTGTTGATAGGATGATAATGTAATAATTTGTACAGGTCAATAATAGTCATCACTGATAATTTCAAAGCCGTATTAATTTAATTTCGGTCTGCCAGGTGCGAATACAATACCTTGCTGAAAATGGTCGGTGAATGCTGTTAGTAGTTTTGTTTGTTATCGCGGTAAATCGAGAACCGCTGCCAGTACAAAATTTCACAGATTGAAAATAATACGATTTTAGATACTGTGAGGTGTTTGTGGGTCGCTAGTTGATGAAAACATTTTGTCATACAAGAATACGTTTGTATTGTCTAAGCGCGAATTTCTTATCCTTCTAGCACTTGTACACAATCTCTAACCAAAAAAAAAAAATACGTTCAGTTCTACAGCAACGAAATGAAATAAAAATCAAAAATGTTACATTTCCATTAATGCATGAGATACAACACACCTGTCAGCAAGAAACGTGTACTTCATGAACGCTTTAATCCGTTTGGAGTCCACGTATCCGCTGATATGAGATGTTTGCTGAAACTACACCGGTTATCATTCCGCGCCCTATAATTAAGTCATGAAGAGTTTATACACTCACCTTATCACCGATTACATGATTTAAGATATACATTAAATAACAGTTAATGGCCCGACAAAGCGACCAGACCCGGTAATTGACCCCCTAGAAATAAAACATGTCTATCTCCGACAACAGGGGAGCCCGTAAATCTCACGGTGAACCTCTGTATAACATGAATATCAGGGTGACCCCCACCTGTTGATTTTTCCACAAACTGAGGAGTTTTCAACCAACTTTATAGATTTATGATGAATTTTCCAGCCATGTGTGAAATTGTTTTATCACTGTTTTTATTCTTGTCCATGCTGTATATGAACGCAGTTAAAAATATAAATCTGACACGCTTGCTAGTATTGACTTTACACAGATGACGAATCGCACGTAAATAGTGTCTGTTCCGTGATTGGAAGAATACGATATAAGTGAATCTTTCCGAAATTTGCTAAATCTTTGCCAACGATCATTTTCATGCGAGATTCTTTTCTAATGCACGCAAAGATATATAATTATATAGATATATCAATTGAGCGAATGAAGATTGTCTGCAAAGCTTCAACAAAATCCAAGTATCCGATATACCTTCTCTTAACGTTACTATATATATATATATATATATATATATATATATATATATATATATATATATATATATATATATATATATATATATATATATATGTGTGTGTGTGTGTGTGTGTGTGTGTGTGGATAAGTTGTCTCACTCGATTTTGTTCCATTATGGACATAATGTTTGATAATGAATACAGTCATTATAAAGTTTGATCATGAACAAAGTATACATATTTCAAATTACAGGCGAACAGAAATTAGGAAGATCGTTGAAGATTTAAGTTTTAACACTTTGTTGGCTATTATATCCCAAGGACATCAAGGCAGACAACGAGCGATAAGATTCGATTAAGCTGTGTTCTCCTTCCGAAACAAGGGTCAAGCTCGTGTGTTGAAATTGTGAATTATAATGCGTTGCACCATCACAGATTGGGATACTAACAAAAGTCATCTAAAACTCCCTATCCAACACTACAAGCATTATTCGGATCAAATAATATTGTTATTTTTTAGGCTATCGCCAAAGACCAGTCAGAGTCAAACAAGTGCCAATACCCATTAAGTTACCACATGCAAAGCAAAATAACATACACGAAAATAAAACGGGCAAAAGTTCATTATTTCTCGACAAATTTGTTTGAAAGTTTAAATATATGCGGTATACAAATGATTTGGCGTGCTTACCTCTGTTCTTGCAATGTTGATTATCAACTGCAGATATCCATTATGGCCCAGTTTGAAAATGGCATCATTTTGTAGTCCCTGCACACCATAGCGTCCTTGTTGATATTACTCGCACCAGTACAGTGACCTCCCTTGGAGTTTGGAAGAGAGAAAAAAAGTGGGTGATGGGGAGAATAATCAGTAGTTCCGCTCTGCGTCCACATATTCCTTACGTTGATCGTCGGTAAGAACAGTAACAGGAGACGCGCCACCCGTAGCTGTGGAAGATACAGGAAAACGGTAGGCACAAGAATCCAGATTATGTGCACGGTATAATTCTTCCTAAGGTTTTTTTTCTTCCCCCATTTATCAGAGAAACATTAAGGAAAATTTTAAGAAAAGGCATTAACTGCAGGATTTCTAAAGTTACCAATGCGGCATCCGCCTCAAGGAACAAACCAGCACTGCTGGATCATCGGTCCGGATATGCAGAACAATGACAACAGCTTCACAAAATGTTAAATATCAGACATCCAGAGAAACGGACGCATTGAACAGGTAACGCAGTAGATTATCAACCTTACGATACTGCAATATCATGCATATGTAATTCTGCATATATATATATATATATATATATATATATATATATATATATATATATATATATATATATATATATATATATATATATATATATATATATATATAATTGCCGAGTGATCTAAAGCGCTCTCCGTTACGGATCACTGCCATCTCACTTCTGTCTGTGTGGGTTCGAATCTTGGATTCAGCCAATGTAGGTATGTGAGAAAGCTTGTCAGTAGCTTCTCGTGGGTCGGTGGTTTTTTCCGGGGTTTTCCCGGGTTCTTCCTCCACGATTAATATTTGCCGCCATGTATAGCCTTTCGTGTGCTGAAAAATGGCGTTAAACCCAACAACAACAACATATATAGTTTGTTTACTTTGTTGTATGTTTGGTTGTCAATCTGTAAGGGATAACTTGCATCATCTGATACATACATACATCCATCCATCCATACATACATACATACATACATACATACATACATACATACATACATACATACATACATACATACATACATACATACATACATACATATATCCTTTTACTCCCTCCCTCTAGTCATCAGGTAGTATTTTAATATGAGGTATAGGAATTTTGGTCGACGTATCTCAGTCAAACATGTATGTGCACGGTTATGTTGTTACAGTGTCGTGTATAGCTACAAATTGCTTTTTTTTAAATATTACTTATAAACAATCAGTTAGATGAAAGAAAACATGATAAAACGTACAATATGAGTTTAAATAATGATAATGTACTTACAAATGTAATGGAACTACTGTGGTCTTGTATTTTGTATTGATACATGTATATATGAAGTTTAGCCTTTCCGGGGTGCAGCTGTTACAAATTCATTTCCACATAATGTACAACAAAGGTTATCGGCTAATTTTAATAACATTTTAATCAAAATTGGAATTTTAAGCTGGGAAGCTCACCATGAGCTTTCTTTTAGATAACCATGATCGATTTTGCTATTAGAAGCATTTAGAAGATATATTAAATTAAATATTTTAGTTCTTTTTGTAAGTCAGGTAGCTGTAAAAAGACGTAGGAGAAAGAGGTCTTTGAAATCAGATAGGTTGCCTTCGCCATGTTTTCCTGAGTCTTTTTTGTTATTAAGGGATGGTTCAGCTGAAGATCGGGTTTGGCGCCGAATTATTTTCAAACGCAAAGCATATCCAAGAAACATTATCGTTGTTAAAGGTGAACAATATTTTGCTTGCGCAGAGTTTATGTTATGATTTCGCTGTTATTTTCACTGGCATTTTCAAACGTACTTTGTCATACTTCTGTAATTTTCGAGGAATACTGAACTTTGTTTATGTCAGCTTCTAGAAAAAATGGTATCATAATCGTGAATAAATCACCTTGAATCTTCTGGTCGGTCGGAATCAACAGAATGCCTATAAATACCGACAAATGCACGTGTTATAATTTACATCTGTGTGTGCATATATCTAAAAGTACTTAAATTTGCAAATTTCTTTTCCGGTGGTCTAATATATATATATATATATATATATATATATATATATATATATATATATATATATATATATATATATATATATATATATATATATATATATATATATATATATATATATATATATATATATATATATATGTGTGTGTGTGTGTGTGTGTGTGTGTGTGTGTGTGTTTTCTATGGGGTTTTCAAATTTACATGGTACTTTTCCATGTGTTGTTTAAATATGCATGGTACTTTTCCTTTGGTTGTTTAAATATGCATGGTACTTTTCCATCGGTTGTTTAAATATGCATGGTACTTTTCCTTTGGTTGTTTAAACTGGGGTTAAACCTATTTACATTCTGATTAATGACTCTCAGGATAGTTCTACTCTGATGTTCCTCAAGTGTCTGACCTCTTGACTATATATTTATCAAGTACTTAAAAACATTTTCAGCCAAAAATTTATCATCAGTGCCTCCTTCATTCTGTATTTTACGGGCAATAGAATCCTCTGTACTTGGACAACCACATTCTATCCTGTGAACTTGGACTAGCACATTCTATCCTCTGAACTTGGACTAGCACATTATATCCTCTGAACTTGGACTAGCACATTCTATCTTCTGAACTTGGACTAGCACATTCTATCCTCTGAACTTGGACTAGCACATTATAGCTTCTAAACTTGGACTAGCACATTCTATCCTGTGAACTTGGCCTAGCATATTCTATCCTGTGAACTTGGACTAACACATTCTATCCTCTGAACTTGGACTAGCACATTATAGCTTCTAAACTTGGACTAGTACATTCTATCCTGTGAACGTGGACTAGCATATTCTATCCTGTGAACTTGGACTAGCACATTCTATCCTCTGAACTTGGACTAGCACATTATAGCTTCTAAACTTGGACTAGCATATTCTATCCTCTGAACTTATACTAGCACATTATAGCACCTAAACTTGGACTAGCGTATTCTATCCTGTGAACTTGGACTAGCATATTCTATCCTGTGAACTTGGACTAGCATATTCTATCCTGTGAACTTGGACTAGCATATTCTATCCTGTGAACTTGGACTAGCATATTCTATCCTGTGAACTTGGACTAGCACATTCTATCCTGTGAACTTGGACTAGCACATTCTGTCCTGTGAACTTGGACTAGCATATTCTATCCTGTGAACTTGGACTAGCACATTCTATCCTGTGAACTTGGACTAGCACATTTCATTTGTCATGGTCTAATGAATCCTCTGAACAAGGACTAGCATATTCTATTTGTCATGGTCTAATAAATCCTCTGAACTTGGTCTAGCACATTTTGTTTGTCATGGTCTAATGAATCCTCTGAATTTGGACTGGCAGATTATATTTCTTATGGGATTATTGGTCTTCTGCACATTAGTGCTTCTTGTATTTTGCTTTTGAAAGACACACATAAATACATACATACATAGATACATACATACATACATACATACATACATACATACATACATACATACATACATACATACATACATACATACATACATACATACATACATAGATGAGGGCACACCAGCGGGTTTGGTCATGTCGTGTTCTTTCTACCTCCAATGAATGGAGGCCGTAACCTCTTTCAATGTGATTTTGTAGAGCTTGCTTAGTAGGTATTGGTTTCCTCGGTCATGTACCAGTTCTCAAAGGAAGATCTGTTTCGGGAAACGGGTGCCATTCATTCTAATAACATGGCCTAGCCAGCGAAGTTGTACCTCGAGCAGCATTGCCTTGATAGTTGTTGTCTTACTTTTATCCATGATTTTGAGGTCGGTAGCCTTTACTTGCCATCGAATCCCAAGAACCGAGCCGAGATCCCAAATATTGAATTTCTTTCGCTGTTTGATGTGCTTGCGATATACTGTCCAGGTCTGGCACACGAAGAGCAGGAATGTGAGGATCACTGTGTTATACACTTTGAACTTGGTGGATAGGTTACCATTGTGATGATTGAGTGGTGACTGGCTTGCTTTGCTGATCCTTGCCGAGATCACTTTAGCAAACGAACCATCGTTGGCGATGACACTGCCTAAACATGTATAGCTGTCCACAATTTGCAACTGAGTAACGTCAAAATATAGATGATTGTATGAGGCGCACTATTGTTTGGGGCTAGCTGGAAAAGTCTTGCCAAGGCTACTTGCGAGTTAGAGTAGCTTGTAGAATTCGGAAGACCTGTAGAGCATTTCTACAGGTCACGTGTCTTGTGTGACACAAGGGAACGCTCGTCAGCAAACCGGGCTTCTCGGATGAGAACTTTCAGCGTCTTCGTATTTATGTGAGTTGTTGCAGGTTGAAGAGTGAACTGTCAAGCCAGTATCCGATATACACTCCCTCCTGGAGATCCTAGATGGCGTGGTTGAAGACGCTCGTAAAGAAGAGGGGGAAAAGGACGGTGCCAGGACTTAGCCATGTTTTACCCTGTTCGAGATTCCGAAGAGGACAGACGAGTCGCCATTTGAAAGAACCTGTCCTTTCATGTCATCGTAGAAGAGTCACATGGACTGGACAAACTTGCGCCGGCAACGACTTATTGCTCGTACAGACCAGATGACCTCTCTGTTGACTGTCGAAGGTTTTGATGAGGTCTACAAAAATAGAGTATAGGTCCAAGTTTTGCTCAATGCATTTCTCCAGGACTTGCCTAACAGTAAAGATCATGTCTACCGTACTGTGTCCTGGACGCAAACTGCACTTCATTTAAGTTAGCTTCTAACACAGTATTTAGATGGTTCAAGATGACTCGGGCAAAGATCCTGCCAGCATTGTAGAGGTGGGAGATGATCCTGTAGTTACCCCAGTAAGGTTTGCTACGTTTGTTCTTAAAGAGGAACACGATCAAGGCATCACGGGAGTGTTCTGGCATCGATTCTTGCTCCCATATCCAGTGGAGTATATCATGGAACTATTCGATTGCACATGATTCTGCTACTTTGCAAACTGCCACTGGGTGTTCATCCTTTCCGAAGAACTGTTATAGTTCATTTGGTGGAGGTAGATCTATATCCGGGCTGTTGGCGATGTTATCGAGAGTTTTTGGGTTGACAGAGGATGGCATGTTTAGCTGTCCACTGAAGTGCTCAGTGCAGCGATTTCACATCTGTTTACTGGTCTTTAATCGGCGTGGATCCATTTGCTGAGAGCAAAGGGATGCTCATTTTCTTGAATGACTGTAAAGAATTTATAGTGAACTGAATAACTGTTTAGAGTTTTTAGTGTCGGCGTGGTATTGGACTTCTTCAACCTTCATGTCCCGCCACTTTTCTTTCATCTCGTGCAGTTCTTTCTGGACACGCAACTAATATTTTGAACATGTCCACCTCGAAGGTCGAGCTCGGGTCATTTTGCCATTCCACGTATGATATTGTCTTATCCTGGATGAAGTGAATGATATGCGAATTATCACCAAAACAGTCCTGATGCAAGCGTGTCTTCGGTCCCAGAATGGCCTTTGCTGTTTTTGTTATAATGTTCTTAAATTGGCAACAATTCTCAAGGGTGATAAAAGTCTCTGGTGATTTATGCCTTCAGATTTTTTCTTTCAATCGGTTTCGATAGTATTGATATTTCAGTCTCACTGTGTTAAACAGTGTCCTGATGGTCTTCCGGTGCTTGCGCTTGTGGGAACAATGCTTAAGTTAAAAATTGAACTGTCTTTGGTCGGTCCAACACTCAGCACCTCGCAAAACGCGCGTGATTCTGACACATGCAGGTCTGACAATTACTTACTCTCAGATGCCACTGTTTGGATCTTGGATGCATCCAGGTTGTTTTGTACGTGTCATCTTTCCGGAATAGATGTTGGTGATGCACAGCATATCATTAGCACATTGCTCTGGAGGAGCACACCACTACTATTCAGCTTCCCCACGCTGTGTGGACCAAGAACTCCCTTCCAATCGCTGTTTGCTTTCCCACCTCTGGCGTTGAAATCGCCCAATATAATATGTTTCTCACTGGTGGATGTAGAGTAATTAAGCTGGTTCAAGTCCTCATGGAACTGTTCCTTTGCTTATTCGGGAATAGAGGATGTTTAACATATTTCAGCAATGTAGATGCGATAGTGAGCCAGATCCTTTGAGACAGTGGCTGGCCTTCGATCAGGTTTTGTGATAGTGTCCCTGTCCGGAAGTGGTCGGATGTTCCAGGCTCCGAGATTAATCGATTTTTTTGGGTTGTTTCTTTCTATGTAGTTATTCTACTGCCTTTGGGGTGATCTGCCAGCTGATGTAAGCTGGCCGGATGCAGTTGGACATGCAGTCTTTGGGACACCTTTTCTAAACCCTCTCTCGTATGAGGGTGGGATGTACTGTCCTAATGAGGATGCCGAGTCGTCCTGTATACTTGCGATCGTCTCCTCTGCTCTGAGTATCACGACGAGCGACCACTAGTCTAAAGGGCGTATGCGTGCAGTATTGTGACTACGACTGCCAGTGGTCATCTCCAAATATCGCTTCGTCGCAGGGCTTAATGAAGGAAATTAAAATTGCACAGAAAACCTGTGCTTGAAAAGATTTTAAAGTGGAAAAGTCGTTGCATGGGGGCAGTCTAACTCTCTCTGGCTCAGAAGTCTGGGTCTAATGGTACCATGAAACGACTGGAGACCTCCCTGGCTGAAGTTGATGGCCATGCCATTTTCTGTGCCTTGGCATGCCATACAGAACCGCAGAAATCGATCACGGGCCTGGCCTAGTTCTTGTTCAAACAAAAATTTATTTTATAAAATTAAAAAATGTTGTTTTGTCCGGGGAATTTATCACCGGTTGCCCCTCCCCCTTGTAGGTCCTGTTATCGTAGTGGTGTGCCGGGGTATAGCTGCTATCGGATGAATTCCGCTGCTAGAGGCACAGAGAGGAGAGCTGGGTGTCAGGTGGGGACAGGTGAACTACTCCGAGGAGCAAGACATATTCCCCTGTCAGAGGTGCTACCCCTTCCTGGCCCCTTGCGACCTGCATCAAATAATCTATTTGTAGTCATGGAGTTGAATTTCTAATAGTATCTGATACTTGGACAGAGCTTACCTATTTTCTAAATTATTAGAATAGATAATTTCATCCCTAATACGTCTTTAAAAAAAAGTTCTGTTTTAATTGCATGCAATTGCCTGTGAAATGTTTCAATCGTTTTGGTTTTGTGGGTTGTAGTGGAGTATGGTCAGCGCTATGTAAAGACCACGTGGATCCTGTCTAGATTTTCTACCAAACTGATACAAGAATGAATCTTTAATAATTTCCAAGAACTGGAATGAATTGTCATTACTGCTTACTGCCACGTATACTATCTCACATTTTTATTTCCTTGCCTTTACATCTTGCATAATGAGAATGTATATATTGCTTAACAGAACACCTGATTACATTACATCTTTCATAATGAGAGTATGTGTGTACCTGAATGGAACTGCTAATAAAATGATGTCATACATAATTAGAATGTGTCTATACATGAATGGAACTGCTTATCAGATTATGTCTCACCTAACGAGATTGTGTTTACACCTGAATGGAACTGCTAATAAAATTATGTCTTGCATAATGAGATTATGTGTATATCTGGATGGAACTGCTAATAAAATTATGTCTTGCATAATGAGATTGTGTGTATATCTGGATGGAACTGCTAATAAAATTATGTCATAAAAATTGAGATTGTGTGTATACCTGGATGGAACTGCTAATACAATTATGTCTTGCATAATGAGTTTGTGTGTATACCTGAACATAACTGCTGATAAAAATATGTCTTAAATAATGAGATTGTGTGTACAGCTGAATGGAACTCCTGATTACATTATGTCTTACATAATGGGAATATGTGTAGCCCTGAATGGAACTGTTGATAGAATTACATCTCACATACGGAGAATATGTGTGTAGCTGAATGGAACTGCTGATTAAAACGACCAGTATTATTTTATAAACCTTTTTACTCCCGTAAACACAACAACTCTATTGATGACTGTCTGATTAATTTTTATCCAAGCCGATGTTTGAATGTCTTTTTTCAACTGATCTTCCAAACACAGTGCCAATGGAATTAGGCTCATAAATAAATATTTTTCATACTCTTTAAAGTGGACTAAAAGAAAACAACATACTTCGTATGAATAGAGTTGATTTTCTCCTTTCGAAATATTACCCGATGCAACGAGCAGAGCTTCAGCCAAAACTATAAGTCTTGGAGTGGATTTTAGTTATTTGCTGAAGTTCTAGTTTTGTCTTTAATGCAAGGTAATACCCCATCCGAGATTACTATACAAAACCTTCAATGCAGTTTTCCACACGAAACTTAAAATGTATTTTCCACACCACTATCAGATGTAGTTTCCACACCAAACATTAAATGTAGCTTTCTATACCAAACATTACAGATAGTATTCCATACAAAACATCACAGGTAGTTTTCCATTCTAAATCTTAAATGTAGTTTTCCTTACAAAAACCTTAAAAGTAGTTTTTAACACAAAACATTACATATAGTTTACCATACAAATCATCAAATGTGGTTTTCCATTAAAAATCTTAAATGTAGTTTTCTATACAAAAACAAACTATGTAGCTTGAAATGCGAAACATTGCATGTAGTTTACCATGCAAAATTCTTAAACGTCGTTTTGCATACAAACCCTACAATATAGTTTCAGTGACCTTTGAGTTATTGTACCCAGAATGTATAAATTTAGAACCTACTTGCTGATGATTGACAAACGGCTGTGAAGTGAGACGAGACTCGTTTTTCTATGCTCTAATCTAAAACACTGCCATTGTGGTTCATCTTGTTATGTGACATGAGATGCTCTCAACGTGACTCCTCTTGTGAAGTGACATATGACTCCATCTGTCTGGGCTCTGAGACTCTACGATCGTGGTTCATCTTGTAAAGTGACACGAGACTCATTGCTTCTAGAATTTGAGACTCTGATTTCGTAGCGTTCTTATGAAGTGACATGATACTCTTTGCCTTATGGGTCTGAGACATTGACATAGTGGCTGATCTTGTGAAGTGACATGATAATGTTTATTTCTAGGCTATTGTGAAGTGACACGAGACTCTTTGTGTATGTGATATAAGACACTGCCATCGAGGTTCATTTTGTGAAGTGACATGATAATGTTTATTTCTAGGCTCCGAGAAACTGACATATTTGTTCATCTTGTGAAGTGACACGAGACTCTTTGTTTATGTGCTCTGAGACACTGTCATACTGGTTCATCTTGTTAAGTGACATTGTTAATTTCTAGGCTCCGTGACACGGCCATCTTGGTTCATCTTATGGAGTGACATGAGACTCTTTGTTTCTGTTCTCTGAGACACTGCCATTGGGGTTCATCTTGTGAAGTGACATAATATTGTTTATTTCTAGGCTCCAAGAAACTGACATAGTGGTTCATCTTATGAAGTGACATGAAACTCTTTGTTTCTGTGCTCTGAGACGCATGATGTTGTTTATTTCCAGGCTCCGTGACACTGACATCATGGTTCATCTTGTGAAGGGACATAAGCCTATTTGTTTCTGTTTTTTGAGACACTGTCATTGAGGTTCATGTTGTGAAGTGACATGCGACTTTGTTTGTCTGCTCTGAGACACTGTCATTGTGGCTCATCTTGCTACATTCTTCTTATAAATTCTTCTTAATAACTTTTCGTTGATCGGAAGTCTGGTCGTTTGTGAAATCATACGGTGTTTTCGAATGCTTTTAGAAGCTGCTAAAAATTTCTTATTACGTAACATATTTCTTCTTTGCGATTTATCAGCAAATACTTTAATGATTGGTCTATATCGTTACCAGACTTGAAGTTTTGTCCAGAGACAGGCTAGCTCATACTGTCTGCATCTTCTTCATTGTGGCAATGGCCTCAAGAATATTCTATATCAACTGAACATCCTTTTTCTTTCGTCTGATGTTGATTTTAGTAAAGTGTGCAATACCGCGTTCATTTAACTATTTCTCTGATTTTGTTTAACTTGGAAATAGTTCTTAAATGAATCACTTACCAATTACTGAATACTTAAATCTTTTCCAAGCTTTTATTTTACTTTTTTAAAAGTTTGCTAGTAATTTACACCATATAGTAATGATTGTGCTAATGTGTTGGTAAACGATAATACATACATGCATACATACATACATATACATATATACACACACACATACATACATACATACATACATACATACATACATACATACATACATACAGCTTCAATGGCTTATTACCCTTCATTGCCCTTCATATTGCTCTTATCCTTTGCTATATGTCAGTGGCGTATCAAGAAATCATGATCCCTCAACCCCGTCAAAACTTGATTATACTACCCTCTTCAAGTAATCGTAAATTGATGGGAATTTTGGACCTCCCACTTGGCTGCCTCCCCACTCCACCCTCCTGCATTTACGTTGCTTGAGCGGTTGCTACGCCAGTACTCAGTGCAAGAATATCTATTTTGTGTTTCGACTGACAAAGTGTTTAAGGATGTCTGCATATTTTTCAATGCTGGAATAATAGTTTTGCATATTTTCAAGACCCAGCAATAGTTACAAATCTATCTTACAGTAACTCATGCAGTGACAAATAGCACAAGAATGCAAAAGGATCATTATAGACATAATACCATTCCAAATCTGAATGACCATTATGGACATGGTACCATTTCAAATTTGCAGGGCCACTTACAGGACTACTACAGACATGATACCAGTCCCAATCCATATCAGCATTATAGACATATTACCATTTCAAATCTGTATAACCATTACAGACATAATACCATTTCAAATCTGTATAACCATTATAGACATAATACCATTTCAAATCTGTATAACCATTATAGACATAATACCATTTCAAATCTGTATAACCATTATAGACATAATACCATTTCAAATCTGTATAACCATTATAGACATAATACCATTTCAAATCTGTATAACCATTATAGACATAATACCATTTCAAATCTGTATAACCATTATAGACATAATACCATTTCAAATCTGTATAACCATTATAGACGTAATACCATTTCAAATCTTTATGACCACTATAGACATAATACCATTTAAAATCTGTATG
This sequence comes from Sinohyriopsis cumingii, assembly GCA_028554795.2. Taxonomy (NCBI): domain Eukaryota; kingdom Metazoa; phylum Mollusca; class Bivalvia; order Unionida; family Unionidae; genus Sinohyriopsis; species Sinohyriopsis cumingii. Next base: position 50,777,397 of record CM068833.1, read on the forward strand.
ACTATTACAGATATAATACCATTTCAAATATGTATGACAACTATAGACATAATACCATTTAAAATCTGTATGACCACTATAGACATAATACCATTTCAAATCTGTATGTCCATTATAAACATAATACCATTTCAAATATGTATGTATATTTTAGACATAATACCATTTCAAATCTGTATGACTATTATAGACTTAATACCATTTCAAATCTGTATGACTATTATAGACATAATTGTATTTCAAATCTGTATGACTATTATAGACATAATATCATTTCAAATAGGTATGACTATTATAGACTTAATAACATTTCAAATCTGTATGACTATTATAGACTTAATACCATTTCAAATATGTGTGACTATTATAGACATAATACCATTTCAAATATGTGTGACTATTATAGACTTAATACCATTTCAAATATGTGTGACTCTTATAGACATAATAGCATTTCAAATCAGTATGACAACTATAGACATAATACCATTTCAAATCTGTATGTCCATTATAAACATAATACCATTTCAAATATGTATGCATATTTTAGACATAATACAATTTCAAATCTGTCTGACTATTATAGACATAATAGCATTTCAAATATGTGTGACTATTATAGACATAATAGCATTTCAAATCTTTATGACCACTATAGACATAATACCATTTAAAATCTGTATGACTATTACAGATATAATACCATTTCAAATATGTATGACAACTATAGACATAATACCATTTAAAATCTGTATAACCACTATAGACATAATACCATTTCAAATCTGTATGTCCATTATAAACATAATACCATTTCAAATATGTATGCATATTTTAGACATAATACCATTTCAAATCTGTATGACTATTATAGACTTAATACCATTTCAAATCTGTATGACTATTATAGACATAATTGTATTTCAAATCTGTATGACTATTATAGACATAATATCATTTCAAATAGGTATGACTATTATAGACATAATACCATTTCAAATATGTATGCATATTTTAGACATAATACCATTTCAAATCTGTATGACTATTATAGACTTAATACCATTTCAAATCTGTATGACTATTATAGACATAATAGCATTTCAAATATGTGTGACTATTATAGACATAATAGCATTTCAAATCAGTATGACAACTATAGACATAATACCATTTCCAATCTGTATACCCATTATAGACTTAATACCATTTCAAATCTGTATGACTATTATAGACATAATAGCATTTCAAATCTGTATGACTATTATAGACATAATAGCATTTCAAATCTGTATGCCCATTATATACATAATAACATTTCAAATCTGTATGCCCATTATATACATAATAACATTTCAAATCTGTATGACTATTATAGACTTAATACCATTTCAAATATGTGTGACTCTTATAGACATAATAGCATTTCAAATCAGTATGACAACTATAGACATAATACCATTTCCAATCTGTATACCCATTATAGACATAATACCATTTCAAATATGTATGCCTATTTTAGACATAATACCATTTCAAATCTGTTAGACTATTATAGACATAATACCATTTACAATCTACATGATCATTATAGACATAATACCATCCCAAATGTATATGTCTATTTTAGACATAATACCATTTCAAATCTGTAGGACTATTATAGACTTAATACCATTTCAAATCTGTATGACTATTATAGACTTAATACCATTTCAAATATGTGTGACTCTTATAGACATAATAGCATTTCAAATCAGTATGACAACTATAGACATAATACCATTTCCAATCTGTATACCCATTATAGACTTAATACCATTTCAAATCTGTATGACTATTATAGACATAATAGCATTTCAAATCTGTATGACTATTATAGACATAATAGCATTTCAAATCTGTATGCCCATTATATACATAATAACATTTCAAATCTGTATGCCCATTATATACATAATAACATTTCAAATCTGTATGACTATTATAGACTTAATGCCATTTCAAATATGTGTGACTCTTATAGACATAATAGCATTTCAAATCAGTATGACAACTATAGACATAATACCATTTCCAATCTGTATACCCATTATAGACATAATACCATTTCAAATATGTATGCCTATTTTAGACATAATACCATTTCAAATCTGTTAGACTATTATAGACATAATACCATTTACAATCTACATGATCATTATAGACATAATACCATCCCAAATGTATATGTCTATTTTAGACATAATACCATTTCAAATCTGTAGGACTATTATAGACATAATACCATTTCCAATCTGTATGACTATTATAGACATAATACGATTTCGAATCTGTATGACCATTAGATACACTATACCATCCCAAATCAGTATGACCACCATAGACGTAATACAAATGCAAACCTATTTGTTAAGTCCTTTGGGCTTTTCTTCGGAAACACTGTTCGTGGACCATTGAAGTCATTGAAAGAAAAATACATAGTACGATTCTATATCTATGAGGCTATTTTCAAACAATGAATCACGTTTGAGGCAACATCGTGAACTCTTTTCGGCTTATTTAGTTTCAGTTTAAGCTTCGCTTTCTAAATTACTGATTTATTAGTTTGCACGGCTGGGCAGTCACTTGACCTAGTGAGACCCCGGCTGGGCAGTAACTTGACCTATTGAGACCCCGGCTCCAGCGGGTCGAAGTCGGAAATGAGGAGCAAGACAAAGTGTGTGTAAATCAAACAAGGTTATCGATCGCAGGAAAAAGGAAGCCGTAGGTTGTAGCGAGGACATGGAAAAATATGCATTTAATCTTTTAGTAGCTGGATGACAAATGATAAATTAGTACTTGCCTGTTGAAAAAAGGTTTAGGGATGTGGTTCAATAAATTTGTATTGCATACAATCTAGTGATAACTCGTTTGTTGGGCGTAAGAAGTGGTGTAGCTTCCACTTTTATGACAAAGAAGTTTCAAACCAAATCAGGAAAAGATATTTAAAAATTAATTAGAATTAAATAAGAGAAAAATAGCTAATAGGAACATATTTAAATTTTCTATGAAACGATTGATAAATATTAGATTTTTTTTAAAAAAAAGTTACACAAAATGATGTTATTTGCTTATGGTGTTTTGCACACACAGCTTTCGACGTGATCTACGATAGTAAGGCGTTTTCTTAGAGTCTATTTTTAGAACTTTATTCAGGACTTAGCATACGTCAGCCTGGAATCTCTCAAAATCAACCTGTAACAATCTTACAAATAATGCTAGCATGTTATGTAGCAATACATATCAAATCTTTATACAATAGTAGTCGAAAGTTTTATGCTGGATTTTTTTCTTCTTCATCAAATTAAGGTCACGTACAGCAAACGGTTAACAGCCACCATTATCGTCGCTTCGAATAGGCAAGAATTGTTTTGTAATGATTTAATTTCCAAACGACTTATATTAAAATTATGCCAGATAGAGACCTTAAATATCCGTACTTCAAATTCTGAAAGAAATTTTGTTTACAGTATTTTCATTGTATGTTAAAAAATCTCAGGTAACGAAGGGGACCGGTAAAACATGCAAGCTTTAATAACATAATATATAATAAATCTAGAATATATTTATCAGTTTTTCTTTCGGCAAACGAGTTACTTAATCCTAGAAACGAGTACGTTGTCATATATATATATATATATATATATATATATATATATATATATATATATATATATATATATATATATATATATATATACATATATATATACATATACATATATATATATATATATATATATATATATATATATATATATATATATATATATATGCTTGTAATCATTTTTCAAAAATATGTTTCACTCGTTTGTACATTAACTCAAGTTCGTTGATTGTTCGTAGATTGTTACCCTGTTAGCGATACAATACGCTATGCAATGTGTAAATTGTACAAATATGAACGAACCGTTAATAAACGTCTTCCAGTTCAGCTGTCTGTAAATAAGAGTCACAAATTTTCAATAATTATTGTCCAAAAATGTGTATTTACAGTTTTTCGTCATGTGAGTATTAATTAATTAATTAATTAATTAATTAATTAATTAATTAATTAATTAATTAATTCAGTACTCAGTTATACTCAGTAGTGCACAGTGAAATTAGAAACACACGTATTATAGATTATAGTGTGTGTGTGTGTGTGTGTGTGTGTGTGTGTGTGATGAGGTAGTAACAATTAGAAATATTCCTGTAAATTTTATTGTATGCATTTGTTCCATGAAAATCGTCGTATTCATTAAAATGTATTTTAATCTCACATTCACAGAGGTAGATTGGTTAGTAGTTTTTTAGTTAGTTACTTAGCGAGTCTGTTACTTAGCTAGTTAGTTACTTAGCAAGTCTGTTACTTAGCTAGTTAGTTACTTAGTTAGCTAGTTAGTTACCTGTTGGATGCTTTCCTAGGAAGAGAAAATGAACTCTATATGGATTGAACTAATGTTACATGTGATTAACAATCATCAACTTACGTGATCATTTCTAGAATAGTGTTTTCCCCTATTGGTTTTAATTTGTGTTATGTTAGAGATTGATAAATCTGTGTTGAGATGGGAAGGTAGCTTCTACAGCAATCATTGGTTGAACGCACGCGCCCCGTCTTACGATAAATCTATATGTAAATATTATTCTTTCTCCGTCCTCTGTGAAATCACATTCATACACTATGGGCTGTTAGAGCAGACAAATTGCGGCCCGCTTTAATAATGAGTGGTGGAATGGAGAGGCGACTTAGAAAGGCTTCGCGCGCCTTAGAAAAATCGCTGATAGGGTGAGATATTGGGTGATATTCGAGACGTTGCGAGCCATAGAATACAATAGCAAAATCTGAGAGCAGAAGTTCCAGCATTGAACAACATAACGCGAGTGTCCTTTTGGAGAAAGATGAAATCTGATTGGCTATCTAAGCTGAAATGGACACCTGCCTGACTGAGTGGCAGGTGAAATAGACACGGAGTGACAAGATGGTGATTTGACTCAGACTGCTACGGATTATCCGCGGGATGAATGGATTAAATCACACGGGTTAGTATATGTATTTTATATGTGTGTATTGCCAGGTTCGACGTCTTATATATACGACTTCATACATGTCTGAAGACGGATATAGTTCATTTTCTGAATATAAGCAAATCTAGTGAAAACAGAAATCGTTTATTACGCGCTGTGTTTAATATACAGGTAGTTATTGCTTATTTTCTAGATTAATGTGATCACAGGTCATTACAAAATCTCCAATGTACATAAGAATGCTTAGCAATACGTGAATGAAGTCGGAAACATTTTTTATGAATTAGAAGAGTGAACAGAAAAGAAAATGTTTGTGTATATGTAACACCAGATACACGTTGTGGATCTAACTTTTGCTATTTAACAACTCTATCTTGTGAACTTTATTTACCATAGTAAAGTGTTGAATTTAAACAAATCAACTTAAAACCTTTTATTTGCATATACTGAAATGTTGCATTTTCAAGCGGTGATGTTTTACAATTCACTAGAGTGTTGCTAAAGATTTTATACCTGTTATGTATATATTAAAAACGAAAGCACACCATATCATGTATAAAGAGACTATATAGTAAACACAAACAGTTATACAAACATTCTTGCATTTGCGGAAGAAAAATAACATGTATTCTTTTGGCATAAAATTAAGTCTCAGTTCGCAGTAATTCTCTGCAAAACAGACCCATAAAATGGACCAAAAACGAACTAGCAGACGTTTATCTTGAAATGTGATGGTGATTTTACTTTGCGTAAAGTACTTTAAACTTTCTGAAAGATTTTATAATGCCGTCCTTATGTACTCATAAACGTGATTGAGAAGAGATTTATGTTTGAAGAAAGTGTAATTCATATTATAAACGCCTTAACCTGCATTGTATGGCCATGCCCGATTTGCACTGCACGTATACCCAGCAGTATGTATGTAGGTAGTAGGCAGGTAGGCACGCACGCACGAACACACGTAGGTAGGTAGGTAGGTAGGTAAGGCAGGTAGGTAGGTAGGTAGGCATGAATGAATGCTTACTTACGTATGTATGTATGTAGCTAGAAAGGTAGGTAGGCACGCACGCACTTTGGTAGGTTGAGTAGATAGGTAGGTAGTTATTTAGGTAGGTGGGCGTGCATGAGTGTAAAAAGGTATGTATGTATGTATGTATGTATGTCTGTAAAACGGCACATCAGCACAATCCTGGCTATACAGCGTCAAGTAAATATTATGCAGTAAACAAATAGTAAAGGAAAAATATTGTTAAATCGTTATGAAGACAAACTCTTCCAAAAGAGTTAACACGCCCCTCCGATATAAAATATACAAGATTAAGATGACGTAAACATTAGTAAAATGGTATATATTTATAAAAAAAAAACAAGAACTGAAGGTACAAATCTATAATAGCCGACCCTTCTTTCATCAAATGTATTCTTAAAAAAAAGCTATATACACACATGACTACTTTACTGGTTTCTTATGTTTTGAAATAATTGTAATTTGAAATCTTTCTCATCATTTTTAAATTTTTTTAAAAAAACAATCCTGCAACACGTTTATAATTAGCTAGGTTATCGCATTGATATTTGCTTATATTTCTTTACTTGTTTATTTAGATCTCATATCTCTCTCTCTCTCTCTCTCTCTCTCTCATTACGTTATTGTCAAGACTTGTCTATTGACTAACTAGAAAATAAATTAATATTTGTATTAACTATTAAATAACTAAATGATCGTTATGACGACCGAGCAACCAGCAGATAAACTAACTACCCAACCAATTGACCAAAAACCTGACAGCCTAAGATCCTGTACACTAATGTGTCATGTTTTAAGCCAACTGTTTCCAGCTCCAAAAAAATACTATTTGCAAATGGTTAGATTTATTTGATTACTAATGCGTTCTATTTTAAAATCCAAAATACAGAAAAAAGAAAACTCCTTTAGAAATCAGAAACGATTTTGTGTGATGAAATGTTTCCTGTTTGAACAATGTTGCGTATAAACAGAATGAGCTTTTTGAAATTTACTTCCAAGTGAGTGATTTCTTATAATAATTATTACGGAGAGAAAAGTGTCAAGAGATAAAAACTACAAAAAATTAGATACACAACTTTAAAGTCCAAATTCGGTAAAAGCGACATGTTTCAGTTGTTAAACTACACTCTTAAGGACGGTAAAGTATACATGACTCTGGACTGTATAAAAGCGTGTTACATAATAATTATTTATGTGAGTTTAACGCCATTTTTCAGCATACGATAGCAAATACATGGTGGCCAGTATGAATGGTGGTGAAAGAAAACTTCGTTAAGAAACACCAACCAACGGTTAACTACTGGCTAGCCTTCTCGCAATCATATATTCGTCGAGCCAGAGACTCGAACCCACGCTAACAGAGGCGAGATGGCAATGGTCAGTCAAGGCGGGAGCTTTTGACCACTCGAGTTACAGAATAGTCAGACCTGCTTTTTTGTAATTGCAACTGATTATATCTCAGTTGCTGTTTGACATAAAACCGAACATAACAAAATATCTTCAATTTTTATGTTTTATTTATGCTTGAATGACAATTGAGATACTCGTTCCAAGGGGTGAACTATGTTTTTAACTGTGCTCTATTCAACTTCGTGCAATTAAGTCCTATAATTTTGAGCAAACAACTATGCACATAAAGTGAATACCTCTGTTTCATCATTCCGGAACGAAGCTGATGATATAATACATGATTTCGTTGCGCAAAGTGTATTGCCGCAAGGCATTGTATCGTAACATTTTTGTTGATTGTTTGGTTCTTTTCTCCGTGCTCTCTACAAGTTTATACAATAAAAGACGCTAAATTTGAAAACATAATTCGTATATATATATATATATATATATATATATATATATATATATATATATATATATATATATATATATATATATATATATATATATATATATTTATATATATATATATATTGGATATTCTCATTAAGTGGTTGAACAGTGCGATACAATCCAGTATAATGTTTCAAATTTCTTAATTCGCCCCGAGTTTTCATGTCCATCAAATAAAGCAAGATTTGATGAACAATGACGTTAATACAGCGATGTTAATACAGTGACGTTAATACAGCGACGTTAATACAGACTCTCCAGACCATCGAAACAGCAACAGCAACCTCAACAGTAGTAGTAGTAGTAGTAGTAGTAGAAGCAAGTGAAAGGTTATTATAACCACTTTAGTTAGTTTTAAACAAAAGCAGAAACTACCGTTTCCCTTAACCAGAGCACCCTTAAACCCTTAACATTGGTTTAATACGGCCTGGCAGTAAATATGCTTACCTTTTCATTTAAGGAATGCAACAAGTGTTCCTAACTGATAATTACGACGAGCAACGGAATCGTTTCACTTTCATAACTTTAAAAGGATCCATTTCACCAATTCTTCTACAGCGGGTGCGCTTGTTATTCGAGAAGGAGATCGAGGCACTTACACGAGTAACAGATACCCAGAAAGAGAAATCACTATATACATACTTAGACCAAAAGAAAAGGCCAGTACTGTGGAATTTAAACCTACAAACACATTTGATTTGAACTATCGTGTACTAGCGGAAACAGCGGTACGCTGCGATTGTATTTCCTGTCGATTCATTTTCCTTGCCGAAACAAAAGTAAATTTTCAAGTGGGTAATTGGTCTGAAATCTGAATTTAAAATTGGCTTGGTTTGGTTGGGAGTTTTACGTCATACCAACACAAGTAGGTTATTCAGTGCCGAGGCAATTGGAATAAAGAGTCTTCCCTTTACTATTGTAGGATTCAAACCAGTACACCTTAGGCCGTGAATCCGTCACGCTAACCACTGAGTCTGCGCGGCTCTAAAAACATTGAAAATTAACAGATGGGACGGGTGGCGTGGGATTCCGCTGACACAGAGTAATAGCTCTTTTAGATAAAGATCGAAGACCAACTTTTTTTAAATTGCATATGCAGACTTGTTCCCTGAAAAATATTATAAATGACACTTTTGGTCTGAAGGTGGATGGGGTGTATGCAGTACTTCAAATTTAAGGATAGCAAGAATTTAGATCTTTGTATAGACTTTGTATACTAGACGAATGTCAATCACGTATTTACACATGTCAGTATGACTTCCCTATGTGGAACGTACTGTATAATACGATGTTATAAGATATAGACTGTAGTGTGTTTGTATTCCTTAATTACACAGTTATACATCTTTTTGTACAGTACATATCAGGGTGTCTGAATGTGGCGGAGGGGTTTGGGGTTTTTTGGGGTTTTTTTTGCGAGGGAGGGGGGTGCCAGTAACGGGCAAAATGAGTACTCAGTTCTATTATATTCTTGTCTGTCGATGTATTCAGTATGCAGGAATACATTTTTATAAACACTCGTATCCTATAAAATGCATTGCAGAATGTTAATTTATACAACTCTTTATATTTTGTATGTTTTATTTTACAAGTTCAAGAACACAAAACTTGCAGTAAATATTATTTATGGAATTGCGACCTTTTCCTAACATGCGTTTATAGAGCATGTTCAGCTCCCATCGGTACTTACATTTATTTTAATGCATACAATATTTTCGGAGCCAACACAGCATAACACATAAATACATTTGTTTGCAAAGACATTCCAAACCGATGAACAATTTTAAAAATTACTTGTGCATCGGATTCATCACGTGGTACTAAAATGCAGCATTCCCTCGCTTTGCTCACTCGCAAAATCTCGATTGTTTGCAAGGATTTAATGTTTCGGCAAGGTTAAAGCTTCAAAACTATTAATGAATGATTTTTTAAACTCATTCAGTCACCTGCTATTCGTGGCACCCGTCGATACAATCATTACATGTGAGGTGTATGTTATATAAAAATGTATGTGAAAGAAGAAGAAAAACAAGCTAAAAATCATAGTTTAACAAATAAAGACATGCGCTTGGCTTTTAATGATGACAAATAAAGGTGAACTAATGATCTTTCATTTTTTGCTATTCATTGAAGGAATTTGACACCACTACCTGGAGTGTTGAAGATTTCAATAGCATAATTACGGAGTAACTCAACACGTTTACTTTTCGTCATTTAATTGACTGACTCTTATTTTGCAGGCTGACGAAATACGCCGTGCTCGATAGACAAAATGCTGGATTGTCCATTGTAAGAAAAAAAGTAATTCATCTGCATTGACAAAGGAAAAACGACGTGTAGAAATATAACGACGATTGAATATGAACTACTTCGGATAGATTTAGTAAAGCAAGTTGATTCTTACCTGCGACATAGCGTCTACATAACCACTTGAGCTCGACTTATTTTTCCCTACACTATTCGTCAGAATGAGGGAAAAAAGGTGTATTTGAATTTATTTTGTTCACTCAAGGCAAAAACAAAAGGCTCAATAATGTATCACCGTATTAAGAGACAATATTGTGAGATTATACGTGAACTATTTAATAAAAGGATGAAGATATAAAAAGTCTGTATATATATATATATATATACGTCTAATAAGATGATGTAAGAATACGGAAAGATATTTAAGGGAGTTGAGATAATGATCATATATGGAGACACAGAGCGTTCTGTCTGTCTAAAAGGGTGTGAAACAGCCCCGCACTGGCGACTCGTGGTATGGGCTCTGTGTAATAGAACACTCATGTAGGGTTTTGCGAGGGCGGGACTAGGGCCGTTACAAGTATACAATAGACATGAAATGGACAATCATTGGTAAAAGAACTACGTATTAGCACGACACTTAACATTTTGTCCCCATCAGTAGACAGATGGTTCAAAAAATCAGGGAACCGCTAATGGTTAATTACCGGCGAAGAGAACGGAAGATGGAAAGACTGTATAATAAAGCAGTCTCTTGTCTGCCTACGGCAAATTAGGGACAAGAAATTACATTTGTTAGTAAACGAGAATTATCAAAAGACATATGACACGTAATGGGATTCCTCGGTGGAAACGATCGATCACATATTTCGAATTCCGACACAAAAACAGTAGGCATTTTTCAAATTGCATACAAATAGTAATTAAGGACTAACTCACAATATTATCTGCCAATACTTAAAAAAAGAAGGATAACAAGCAGTGTTTGGATCGTTTTATTGGAAAGTTTTAGAGGAAAGGATTACCTTTTTCATTTAAATGTGCTGACGTTTCGGATACTATGAATTCCATGCATAATGTGCATTACACTTGGCTTTCGTGGATTCTTGTAATGTGCCTACCAGTCATATCTGCGCAACTTGCCGGTAAGTTTGTTAATGTGACTATTTGATAATCTTTAATCATTCATACAATTTCTCTTTGTGATTATATTTGTGTGCATCTGTTTGTCTGCCTAAAATTCTCTGCCACTGTTGGGTTTTTTCTTTTCCTTTTTACCACGGTATCAGTTCATCTTTACGTGTATTTTTCATACATAGATTTTGTCGCTGAAGTGTATATACTACAATTGTTCCTTTCTACATATTTTTACATATTTCCCGATAACACCTTTGACTGACAACTTATGAGTAACTATGTCCCATTTGATGATTATTCTTCTTATTCTATATTATTATTATTATTATTATTATTATTATTATTATTATTATTATTATTATTATTATCATCATTATTATTTTTATTATTATTATTATTATTATTATTATTATTATTATTATTATACACGAAAGATGTAGTGGAAAACATTGAAGAACGTAATCGCAAAAAATTGGAAACGTTCACTGACATAAATCGCTTTCGCTTTTAATCCTAAACATTTTCAAGGAAAGGACAAATGTGCAGGCCCGGCCCTAGGATGTGCGGGGCCCAAGGCAGCAAGTGATGAGCGGGACCCCACGCAAAAAAAATCTGTTCACTCTGACCACAGTAAAAAAAAAAAAAGTATAGCCAGCAGCGCGTGGCCCCAGAAAGAGCAGGGCCCAAGGCGGTTGCCTCGTTCGCCTTGCCTAAGGGCTGGGCCTGCAAGTGCGTATGAGTTTCAAATTAGGAAAGAACAAATAATTGAGTAAAACGATTTGCAGTAGTCAGGACAGCAGTCATACTGTACTGTGCCTTTATAATTTTTGATACCGTATGTATATGTATGTATGTATGTATGTATGTATGTATGTATGTATGTATGTATGTATGTATGTATGTATGTGCGTGCATGTATAGATTTTATGGCATGTCAGTGCAGTCCTGTCAATACAGTGCTAATTCAAAGGTAAGTTCTACAAATGCAAAGGTAATAATAATTGCAAATTAAATTTAAATGATTCTGAAAGACCGCCATGCATTAAGTTCTATGATTTACGGATGACTTTGGATACCTGGAGAAGTAATTATTTTTATCAAACCAGTCACAATTTAGTACTCCACCAGAACTAGAAAACTAATGTATTAAATACGGTGTCCACCTAACTGTATGGATTTAAAGATGAGAAAAGAAAAACAAGTACAAACATAGAAGCCGTCAGATTACATAACTGAGCTGAAGTCTGTCTTTTTTTCTGACAATTATATTCTCATTCCGTCAATACAGATGGTTTTTATGATACCACCGTCAAATCAATCAGATTCATTTATCAAGAAAACGCAGGTTAATTAACATAAAAGAATATTTAAACCAGGAAAGCGAGTGTCTCATGGGGAAACTATAATACCATGAAAGTGAGGATCTCTTGGGAAAACTATAATACCATGAAAGTGAGGATCTCTTGGGAAAACTATAAGGATCTCGTCGGAAAACCATAAGAGCTTTTAGAAACTTGAATTTCAGCATGAGGATATGATTACGATTTCTTTTTAGTTTTTCTATGAATTTATTTTTTTTATTTATAATTTTTTTATAAAAATTATTGGGTCCAAAATGATAAGGCGATTTCTTTGTTTTATGTTTTATAACGATATTTGTAAATGACCTCTTTCATATAACAAATAAAGAATTATTTAATTAAACATCTGACATAAACACATCTTAAAGATACATTTAAATTAACCACGAGAAAGAGAGATGCACTCAAATTTAATATAACTTTATGAATAATTCGGTCGAATTTTACCGTATGTACTATCTTACACGTCGTACTAAAACGGCAAAGAGCATACACCCAGATATGTCTGTATTACGCAAGGACATGACTAGCTATATGCTCTATGTAGATTCTTCGGACTATTCAGTAGAACAAACAACATAAACCCTACTCAGCCGGCTCGTTATATGATGGCAGATCAGGATCGATGTTGTTTGCATTGGATGAATACGTTAATTTTTACTTCCATCCCATGACATGAATGAACCCACCGATGGGTCCCAGCATTATTATTGACGGGAAAGATTAAGTGGACTGTGAAAGTTTATAATTTGATTTAAGCGATCACGTACACGCATCAAATGGGCATTAGAATGTCAATGATCATTCTTAAGATATTTCGATAATTGAATCTATTATCGTTTTAAAATATCATAGATTTCAAGACAAAAATTGTCAAACGTCATTCAAGCCATATAATAATTGAATGAATGAAAATATATTTTCCTTGCATTTAAATATGACATCAATTACAGGAGTTCATTCCTTTAAAACTTTGTTATATCAGTAGTAAAAATGCGGCTATCATTACCACCACGAACACTACTACAACTACTACTACAATTACTACTACTACTACTGCTGCATTTGTGAAGGCAGTCTTCCTTGACAAAATGTTAACATTTATTTTAGTTTTCTGATATTAAGATAAACCCGTGCAATCACTTTTTAACAATAGTTGACTACCGATCAATCAATCAATCAATCAATCAATCAATCGAAAGATCGATCGTCCAATCAACTTTCAGCTGATTAAAGGAATTAATGTATGAGTCTGTTTATCATGTAGTCATGGAAATGATTTGGTTCAATATATCACATAACTAGCAGCAGGGAAGTTCTACAGACCAGGTGGCACAGACTAAATTAACCCTTCTAGACAAATAATTTCCGTAGAAGCCTCAGAATTCAAAAATAAAGCCTCCTACGCGAAATAATCTGAAAAATTCCCCCCAAATTTGCATTTTCGGACACAAAAAAAATGGCAGCTTTTTTGGGGGGGGGTATTGTAAAATTTATTTGGCATTGCAAATTCCGACTGCAATTTTATGAGTAAATTTGATCAAGACCAACTCGATATCTACTACGTGGATCATGAAGATTAATCGTGACAAAACCATGTGGTGTTGCCTGAGCGTGACTAAAGAAATTTTTAAACTTATTTATATCCATGTCGCCATTGCACCAAGTCTGATGGATATTCCTCAGCGTGTGAGTATCAACGCCATTGAACACTGATAAAATATTACAATTATCTCTAATTACCTTTGGAATTTGCGTATATCGCTGCGTCACGTAAATCACATCGGTGTTCTTATGTCGGCCACGCGAGAATATCCTAGCTGGGTTAGTTTGCTTATCCAGCATCACATCATCGAAAACAACAAGATTATTAGCATCACCGTCTAAACTTTCCACTGATGGAGCTTCATTGATATCCGTTATAAATTCTATCGTGCCATCCTCAGTATTATCGCTAAATTCTTTTAATACCTGATAACATCGCTGATCATCAACGGACGGTGCAACCAAATACAATTTATCCCATTTTAACCATCGCATAATCAAATTCAGCAACAATTGCGTTTTTCCAGAACCAGATGGTCCAATGATTATCATTCTAATCGAATTTGGTAATGCCTCGGTGTGCTTTACTTGCTCGCGTTTTTTCGTGGCTGAAAAATCAATTACATTCATGTTATTAGAATATTATGGATTTATATTGTGTTAAGTGTCGCACTCGAACTGCTACGATAAATCCAATCGAAGTCGTTACACGCAACAACAGGAATGCAATTAAGGGAGAATGTGAAGTTTGCAAGACAATTAAGTTTAGATTTGTAAAAAAAAAAGTAGAACCGGAGGAGACATCGCAACCTCCTTAACAAATCTGCCTGGAACTCCTTGGGCGAAATATCCCGGAGAGAAACATTTACCAGGATATAATTACTGCGGACCTGGTACAAGGCTAGATATAAGACTTAACGATAATAATCAACCAAATCCTGGCGAGGATCCAGTAAACGCTATCGATAACGCATGCTACTATCACGATCTTGCATATCGCAGCGGAGATTTACAACAACGGCATCTCGCTGATATTAAATTAATTCACGCAATAGACGCCGTTCCTAATAAAAATTTCAAAGAGAAATTAGCAACTTGGTTAATAAAAGGAGCAATGAAAGGTAAATTAGTACTAGGTGCTGGTAATTTATAATGGAGCAAATATATTATTCTCCGCGAGGATTTTGGCGAGGAAAATCAGCAATAGCCAAACTTGCTAAGGCAGCAAAAGTAAAGCAATCTGTCGCTGAATCGTGGCTATCGAGGCAAGCAGTCTGGCAAATTTATCTTCCTCCGCTTAAGAAAATATCATATGCGAGTTTCTCTGTCAGCGTCCCTAATGAAGTCCATCAGGCTGATCTTATGTTTCTTCCTTACGATACCGTTGACGGAGTTACATATAAATACGTGTTGACGGTTGTTGATATCGCTAGCAGATACAAGGAAGCGGAACCGTTATCGAATAAAACAGCAACAGATATTGCTAAGGCGTTTAGCGAAATTTATTCACGATCTCCATTAACATGGCCGAAGCTTCTCCAGGTTGATCCAGGTCGAGAATTTCTTGGCGCGGTTACTTCACTGATGAAAAAGAATAATGTTAAAATCCGTCGCGGTATTGTAGGTGTTCATCACAATCAAGCTATCGTTGAGAGATTCAATAAAACTCTTGCAGAACGATTATTCGGATATCAGTACGCGAGAGAATTTATCCAAGATAAACGATCTCACGATTGGGTAACAAGATTACCTCACGTGATTAACGCGCTAAATAATGAAGTAACACGAACGATATCAATGAAACCCGCAATTGCAATTACAAAAACAAAAATACCACTAAAGCGAAATTCTACTATTCCACCTGTGTTAGGTAGCGTCACGGTCAGATATTTATATAAGGAGGGAGAAGCCGAGGGTGGCAGAAAAAGAGCAACTGATCCAAACTGGAGTGTTACAACGCATAAAATATCAGCTGTAACAAGATCATCAGGAAGACCAGCGATTTATTTTCTAGATTCACTAGCGCCACAACGCGGATTTACCAAGGAGGAATTACAAATAATACCAAAGGATACTCAATTACCACCATCGTCGTTAATGTGAAATTTAATCCTACCTAACTGAGATAATTTTCTTACTCGAGAAACTGCTAGATAAACTAAATTTGACCAGGAAATTCTATCATCGACGATCCAGACTTGACTATCTACTGTTAATCCCTGTGACGAGTGTATCGTTGCTGCGTATCCGAGTTTCCATGGCGATCTTTCTGCGTTTATTGCATCATTGACAAGATTAATATCAACGAAAATAATATCATTTAAAACTAATATTTTTTCTTCTCCGCATGGCAAAATAACATTAATATTTTGTTTCCTAGTATCAGCGGGTCTATAACACAACGGCACCTGCAGTGTTGGAAATTTCTCACAGTGAAGCTTGAATAGCATTTCTTGAATAGCATCGCGAATAATTTTTCTGCTAGCAACGATCAAATGATCTGGACGCCACAAATTTAGAAAATTATCCATCGAAGTTTCGTCGATTATTTTTCTCATCACATCACATTGAATTTTATTAGGTTGCAATCGAATCATTTTTTTAAACTCGGTCAGTAAATTATCATTGGATCTATAATCAGCGTCAATTTCTTCATAATAATCTACAAAATTTCTAAGCCACCTGTGAGGAGATTCACCATCAATAGGATCAGGTTGGCCGTGATCTCCGCACATTATTACAGCGGTATTTTTTTCTTCTAGCCAACCCAGGAATAATTTTAACACAACTAAATTTACCGTGCAAATTTCATCAAATATTATAATCTTGTTGATATATTTATTTCCCATTCGAGCTGAATCCCACAATCCACCGCTATACTTGAAATAACTATGATACGTACAAGAATTAACGCCACGTTGTTTTATTTCTCGCGCTAATCTATGAGTTGGAGTCAACACGATCATATCAGAGTTTGAAAATAAGTTTATTGCTCGTGTTGTTTTACCACTGCCGCCAGGACCATTTAGGTAAACGAATTTGTTTCGTGAAATTGGATCAAACACTGATACTGCTGTTGATACTTCATCGCATTTATCTTTATGAAATTTATCGCAATCTTCTACATCCGCGTCCTCACAATAATCTAGAATATCCTCGTTTTTTATTCTCCAAGTTCCCCAGGAACCATCGGTGATTAAATTCTCCAACCTACACTGATATTTTTTATCAATATAAAATGAATCCGTTGCAACCCTTACCGCGATATCAGAAAATTTATTTATCATCGACAGCAAATTAATACTCACATAAGCGAGCATTGATGATCTTAAATGAGTATACTGTGCTGATTCTCCATCAAGATAAGTTATCACTGTACCTAACTTCGTTCCATCAATAATAATATTTTCTCTGTTGCAAAATATTCCACGAGACACTGTATCGGCAATAATAAAATCCATCTCAGCATCATTGATAAATAACCTAGCGTGGCGATGTTTATGATCAACTGATCCTCCTTGAGTAAATTTACCAATTATTTTTCTTCCAATATCTTTCGCGTTCTCGCAGTCCGTGGGTAACCACACCTCGGTCTGCTTTCTATACGATATAATCGCTTCACTCACCATCAGCGATATCAACATCGACGAATCCAGCATATATCTCAACAATACCGTAGGGACCCATCTTCGCTGAGATAAATGCCGACCAAACCAAATATAACAAATTTTATGCAAATTTTCAGCAAGTTCGAATGAAGTAACATGAGCGAATCCTGTCATTACAAAATCAGGTAATGGTCCGTTAATTGCAACTCTCGTCATCTCGTTGGTAGGATGACCGAATTTAGCAAAGTAATCCGCACAATCGCCATACCCAAGGAAACTTCCAGGATAGCATGCGCTCATATCAACGGAAATCATATCCTCGAAATAATATTTGGTATTCCATAATCCTCCATGGCCGTATTCGATACAACTAAGTTGAATATCATTGAGAAATTCATTTCTTGTAGGTTTCCACGAATTTCTTTCTCTAGCAGCGTGAGCAGCAACAGACGGAACAGTAAAGCAATTTGTCAGTAACTGATCTGGATTTGATGAATACTTCTCCGCGATATTTCTCATTGTTTCGTGTAATATTTCATCTCGGTAAATATCTCCGCGTGGTAAGATAAATTGATCGTATCTTTCTTCGCTAGAAAATAACCAAATCGATATTGGATCGGACTTGGCTAATAGTTTGATATATCTAAACATTGCATCGGAACTATCTTTGGATTCCACGGGATAAAACTTAACAACACGATCTCGCGGGAATATCATTACCGACTGACTCCACGCATGTGAATTATGATCAACAATTTCGATTGGTGTTCCTCGAGAATTATACGGCGATGAATATAATATTTCACCCGATAGTGTTTTAACCGTAATAGGAAATTTAAGTTTCTTACTTAACGCAGCAACATCATCGATTGATGCGCCATCAGCAACTGTCTTTGCCCATGAATTAATTTTATCCAATCTCAATTGAGTCAGACCAGATCCGCGACGGGCATTCCTCATATGTTCGATAACTCGCTCAGCTACGCAGTTTATCATCGGCGATTCCCTCATCGCAGGTAGTTTTTTCACATCAGGATTATTATTCAGCCGATAAATTCCATAGACAACAGCACTAGAAGGATACGCCCTAGCATAATAAGGACCATCAATCCCCAGCAGCAATCCCGGTTTCGAATTTTTATCAAGAACAACATTTTTCTTACCGCCACGTACTGGATCTCGTTTATCACGAATAATCCAAATGTCATCGGGCATTTGTGCAATAAATTTTATTCCGAAAATAAATCTCTCTTCTTTGTGTGAGTTTTTTATATGCTCGATTATCTTCTTTGCTCGCTCCAAATTCATCGTAGCATCAACAAAGTTAGTTTTCCATGTCGACCAAACATGAATCGCTCCATCATCAAAGAATTCCTTCTTCGCACTATCAACTTCAGGAATGATATATTCTGCCTCATCGAGATCAAATAAATCCATTATTATATTTTAGACAAATATCTAAATTATAATGAAGCAATGCGCGTGGATAACAGTTGGATCAACAAAAACATGTGACAAATCCTGCAGAGGTGAATATTGTGGCGCTCATATATACGAAATTCGACGAGGTAACAAAGGACCACAGCGATGTTTAGTTTGCCAAGTTGGTATTCGAGGAAAGACTCGATTATGTTTCTCTTGTGGAGGAAAAAAATATCGTGAATTACGAAGATATTATGAAAAAAGATCCTCCTCGGTAATAAAATGCGAAGAAGATTATATTAATCGTTTCAAAGCAAATTTCGATTTAAACAAAGAGAATATCATATATGGAAATGAAATCAGCGATTCCCATGAGTGAATATAAATCGCATCCCATCATCGAAGGTTACGAAGCATCTGAGGATGGTAATGTCAGAAACATCAAAACAAAGAAACGTGTTGGTAGTATTTGTAATTCGGGATATCTCAAATTTACAGTCCATAAAAGAAATGAAAGAACAGAATGTTATTCGAATCATAGATTTGTGTTCGAGTGTTATTACGGACCAATAGATATCGGACTTGTTATTGACCACATTGACGGTAATAAACTTAACAATAAACTTTCCAATCTGCGCGCGGTAACCCAGAGTGAAAATTGTAGGGTTGGTAATAACCGTGGATTTCCTAATTATTCGAGGACTGTTAAATCAGTGAATCAAACAACAGGTGAGGAAATCGCGTTTACATCGATGTCTGCAGCAGCAAAACATTTCGTTATTGACTCGCATTCAGTAAAACGAGTGGCAGAAGGAAAATACAACGCAACATTTTCTTATGATGCTGATTCGTGGATCAAATTCTCCTATGTACCAATAATATTTGATTCGGAGAGTGACGAAGAATAATTGAATATCTCCGCAAAACAAAAAAAAAAGATTAATTTTGAAAATTTCCCTGGATTTTATTTATTTTTTTCGCCCATTTTTCCCCCAGAAATATTTCTGGGATACAGATTTAACAAATTCACTTGCGATTTAAAAATCAGAGATTCTCACGATTTCACCAAAAGATTGATACTTACAGTTTCTCCGCGTATATCAAGTAAATTTCCTTTTTGATCCGTTAGTTTGAAATTTATTCTTGTCAATAATCGATTATGACATCGCAGGTAAAACGGATTCATCGGTTCCTTGATTATCAAGTAACCAGGAGATGCGCTAGGTGAAAATGAATATAAAATAAAACCCTGATTCGCTTGATTCGACACTGACGAATCAACATTGTAACTACCCTCGACAACATCCGCGTGAAGATAAATCGCGATAACTTCCGTTATATTAACGATACCCGGCGATATGTGCCGTCCACCTTTGTCAGGATCGTTATTGTGTTTAAGAATCAATTCTGAATGTATTTTTTTGGTCCATGAGGCATGTAATTTCGGAAATAAATCATCAATGGTATCAGTGACGGATTTTCTCATCGCATCAAAATCAGAATTGGGAAATTTGAAATTTGGCAGTGTTTCCTCGGTTAATTCAAATACTCTCATGAATTTTTGTTTTTCACCCGAGTTCTTGATCAACTCGAATTTGCTAATAGGAAGAACATAGTCGGCAATTGATATATCGTCGATTATCGCCCGAATAAACATATCATGATAATATTCAATATCATTCGCAAGTTGATTTAAAATTTTCACGTGTTTTATAATTTCACTACATGAACTAGATTTATTTAGGATGCATTCATGAAATGATCCGCGCAATAAATTTAATTGTAATTCGTGTTCTTGAATAAACTCGTCTAGTGTTCTTCTTACCAAGATACCGTCTATGGGGGCTATTATCCTGTTAATGTGGGTAGCGTCGAAGATTTTCACATCTGGGGGGATTTTAGGAAGAGGTAACCACGAGAGAATTCTTTCGTTAATAAAAGTGAAAGCGAATATTACTAGGTTAATTTTGTGGTTATTCATGAGATTGATGGCGCTGTGGATCAGAGGTTTGTGTTTGATATCTCCATACCATCCTTCGTCGGTTGTAAAATCTTCCTTTTTTGGTTCCGGTAGTTCTGGAAGGGTTTCATCATACCAACCTGGAATAATAACATCCGATTTCTTTGGTTTTATCAGAGGTGCAACCTCGGGCCAACCTAATATATTCCTGATCGATGATTGGTAAATATCTACCACGTACGGTGATTTCACTTCTATCATTGACGATAGTGTTGGATCATGTGAAGATATCTTTATTCCCGGAGTAGCATCGCCGGTTAAATTTGATATTCTAGTGGTAAACTCATTATTCAGCTGATCAATTTCGTAACTACCGGTTGGTATACCAACGACGATCCAATCGGGTGTTCCATCGGGTTTATTTTTATTTGCAAAAACAAGTGAATTATTTGGCATCAAATTACCAAATGATTTCGATCTAACATTAGGCCAGCTATTGTAGACGCGTAATTGTGTTAACGCAATTTCATTAACGCTAATTGGTGTTGAGAAATTAATGCTAAACTCTGGTTTCGTTGAACTTAGCGATATTAACGTTGTTGTCGGCGGTGTTGTGTTTGTCACGATCTGGGCTAACTCGGACATTATTAATATTCATTTGTTCAATCTCCGAGTAAATACTAATCATTGAAGAAAATTCTAGATCGGATATAATACCGTCGTTGAGACTTTCAGAAAGTAACAATGATAACTTCGAGTACGCGTCACTAACTTTAGCAAGTTTACTTTTGTACAAAGATAACTTTTCATTTGCGCACGAGGATATCTTTTTCGCGATGATATTAAGAACACCCGCGATTGCTGTTGTTGACGATATTATTATTGTTGCTACGATTGGCGCTATCATTGTTACCGCGGATAGAATTATTCCTGCACCAGCGACCACAGCTGATACTGCGTAAACAGCAACATCAATGATAACTAATTTGCGCTGGTATTTATTTATTTTTGTTTGATAATCGTCAAGTTGTTTTCGCAACGAATCCTGCCATGATCTCGCCTGATTGTAACGGTAATCCGATGCGGTCATTATTAGTATCTTACAATAACAATTGCATAATTACTTCCTATATTCGGCTAAAAATTCGAAAACTATACTATAACCAAACGGTCCCATATTGGTTCTATCTGGTGGTTCCAACACAAATATATTATCATAACCTTTGTATATAATATAATTAAAATTTTCTCCGTAGGTGCCACTATTAGTTTTTACCTTAAAATTTGCCATAGATTGAATAAATATTCGATAATATCCACTAATTGGCGGGTTAAATGTAAATGTGTTATTCTCGGGTGTCCACCATGCCTCTTTTCGTACCTCTACCACAAGTGGCACACTACAGGTAAGATTTTTTGTTTCTACCTCCGTTGGTATCGAAATTCGCGATAATCTTCCAAGGTTCATTGACGATATTTTTGTTTTTAAATCTTGAATTTTTTCGTCGTACGTTGATGTATCGACTTTTTGACGCGCTAATTCACGTACCACGTTAATTTCATCGTTGATGGATTTTATTTGTACTTGCATCGCGTTAATCCCCCTGGTAAATTCGGGAACAACAACATTACCGAGTTTAATAATTTCCTCGTTGATTTTTTTGTTGAGATCGTCGATCGATGGTTTCTGACCCATCGAGATATTTACTTCGTTAATTTTGGCAAGAATACTAGTAATTTCCTCGTTGATTTTTTTTATTTTTTTGTTGAGATCGTCGATTGATGTTTTATCGATTTTCTGACTCATCGAGATATTTACTTCGTTAATTTCGGCAAGAATATTAGTAATTTCCTCGTTGATTTTTTTTATTTTCTCGCTAAGATCGTCATGTGATGCTTGATCTGATACGGAGGAAGTATCACTGGATGTTTTTATATTCTCGTCAAATTTTTTGCTAAATTTATCTAAAACATCGTCAAGTTTTTTAAGGTCGTTATTTAGCCTGTTAAGTCTTTTTGTCATTCTATCCTGAAGATCGTCGTGTAATGCTTTATCGGCCTTCAGGGGTAACTTCGCTATAATATCGGCGATATCAGCAATAGATTTTAATACCATCTCCGATTGGCGAGTAAATTGACTAATGTGATCGCGGTATTCGTCTCGCTTGATTATGTCAGTTATTTTGACGTTGCTAGTTTGTAATCGCCCTTCTGTATTTTGAAATACAGCAACTTCACCAGGATCAACTTCTGACAGCGATAAAAGATTGTTAATATCGCTCTTGGTTGCAAACTTTGATGTATCGATGTCGACTGCATCTTTTTTTTCTTTTCTGAAGAGAGATCTACCGTAAATGTCAACCATGATATTTATCTACGGTATATTCAAATAAAATTTTGCGAAAAGGACGAGATGATTTTGAAATTGCATCAAGGACGTTAATTGTCTCTGGACCGCATATTGGTGGATCTGCTAATGTTTGTGTTGGAAGTGTTGAATACCAAACTGGAAGTTTTAATTTTGACACATATTTGATAAATTCATTCGGCGGTGCTAATCCATATGAGTCAAAATAAATAACTTCGCGAGGATTAATCGCGTAAGCAACCCAGTGAGTGCCAGGGCCGGAATTTTTATCGAGATTTATTATTCCTGTCTCGGTGGGATTTGGTTTATCTGGTAGTTGATCTCGCATAAATACGCCTCTGAAAAATTTTATTTTCTTTTTTTTTGCTTCACTGATTAAATCTAAATTTGAGGCTGGTAGGATCGACTTAGACCGGATCCGTACGGGGGTCGTCTTAGATAAAGGCCGGATCCTTGTTGCGGCTGCATCAATTTTGCTAGAAGAGAGAAGGGGGAGATAAATCCTCCCTTTTTTTTACGATATCCTCTTCCAACAACTTTTCCTGCTATTGCGGAACCTATCCCACCAAGTGCACCTAATCCTAATGCTTTTCCACCTGCTATTAACGCGGGTATAAGCGCAGCCAATGGAAAAATACCACCTACTTTGATCATATCTCTGATTGCTCCTATCGAGAGATTCAAGCGAATACCAGTATTTGCCGATCTGGCTTTGGTGAAATGTCCGTGTTGATTTTTAGTTAACGATAGTTTGTTAGGTCCACCGTGAAGTTGATTACTTTTCAAAGTTAAACTTAAACCTCGTCGCGCTGCTGTTGCTGATTGAAGTTTTTTCACCTGACCGGGGGTCAGAGTTACGCTGACGTGATCGTATGGCATATTAATAATCACTTAATCTAAATTTAGAATTTGTTACATGTTCTCTACGGGTGCATCGATAACTCTCATTCTACCGCTGATGCCTTCCAGGATCATTGTTCTATCGCTGAGAATAACCGCGATTGCTCTTGCATTTCCTCCTCCTGTGTTAATTCTTGCTTTGAAATGAATATCGACGACCGACTGCTTTACCAAATCGAGATGTTCCAAAGAAAAATAATAGATGGGATAGAGAGTGTTAAAATCTAATTGTGATATTTGCAATCCAGTATCAATATTTTGATCGCGGCCCATGAAACTTAACAATCGATGATACGCGCGTGCCGTGGAATTGGTGACATAATCGATGGCTATTTCCTCGGTTGGCTCCTGTTGGCCGTTTATTCTCAATGAAACGTTTGTTGCCTCGAGTCGATCGAATATCATATGGCTATGCAGTTGATCATTTCTATTCATGTTTTGTAGAGCAACAAAGATATGTCTTGGTGCGGAGGAGCCCTGCTGTGACGCAATTCGCCAAGTAAATATTCCGTTAATATTAACATTTTCGATAGAGTCAGTCATCGTTGTCAGCCAAGACATTATGGATTTTCCTCCTTGATTCATAAATGATAATAATTTTTCTTCTATGATCATCGATGGAACTATCGCTGGCATCCACAAGGTAATTCTTTCAAGGACAACTTTGCCGATATCAAGGGGATCTGCACTTGCATCTCGCCAGATGGCTCTGTCATCATTGGCATCTCGAACGAAAGATATCGTATGCTTCGCTCCGTAAATAACTTTTCTGAAATGTCTGCAAAATCCAAAAATATGAGATAACGGAATTGCGCAGGAAAATCTTAAACTCGGACCAACCAACATAAGTTTTCGCGTGGCAAATCCGAGATTGTAATCGTCATTGACGCCAGTTATTAACGCCATCTGAGTGGCTGGATTAACACCACCTGGAGTAGTTGGTATAGCGGTGTTATACCGATTGTGTTCAGCTTCATTAGAATTATCCTTGGCAAACATCATACTAGGACCGGCTGATCTGGTAAAATCATCCGAGTATCTTGCTAGTCCTATGATCGTCGTTGCTATATCAACATTATTCGTGATTGATTCAATCTCTTTTCCATCGATCATGTAAGTGGCATTCTTGAATAATGCCATAATACCATTATTGACAAATCCAACTTTAAAATTTGCTCCAAAGTTAGTATCATTGGTTCTAACAATTTTACCAACAAATTCGATATACGCCTCAGATGGAAGAAAATATCTTGTTGTATCGTGGACTTGAATTTCCTTCCGATTTCTTGAATCGGGCTCAACTACATCGTACGAGAAATATTGAAAATCTCGCACTGATGTATCCCTACCTACTGGTTCATCCATGTCAAATACTTCATTTGACACTTGTGCAAACATTTATTATTAATAATATCGTCTAAAACGAAGACCGCTGCCTGAAATGAAACTTGTATTTGCTAGATTTGTCCTAGCAACATCCTGCGCTAGATTTGTATTAGCAACTTCCTGCGCCAGATTTGTTATAGCAGCTTCCTGTGTTAGATCATTTATTTTTTTATTTGCCGCATCATTTATGGCCTTACTGACTTCAGGTGGCATTTCTCTGGTAATAGGTAATTTGACGGGTTGCTTTTTACGTACTAAACTTAATATTTTATTTTTGATAGCGTTGAAGCCTTTACTAGCCAAATTACCGATACCAGAAACAGCAGTCTCACCTATCTTTCCTATTGCTTTTAATCCTAGTTGTTTTACTATTGGTCCAATTTTAGGTATTACTCGCGTGACAAGACTTCCAATAATATCGCCGAATCCATTACCGTGAATATATTTGTATACTGGTAATCGAGAGTTTACTATGCGGACCTGATTAGGTCTGCGTTGATGTTTGTGAACAATCATATTATTTCAATTGTGTTGATTTAATCGATGAGTTCATCGACAAACTCTTTATAAATGTGAGAATCGATGATACCACCACGGAATAATCGCTGACAAATATCTGATGCTTCGTTGACTATCTCACGGGAATTATTTCCTGCTCGCTTTCCTCCGATTAATATTTCGAGGCGAGATACATCGTTGACAACACTATCGGGACAAACTGAATATCCACTTCCTGTTTTTTTTGTTTCTGGAGATTCCAATGGCGTTACGTAAAATAAATCGTCTGACGGCGTTGAAGATTTCTTCTCCTCTGATGATGATCCCGGCGATGTTCCCGACGACGTCCGTGGTGAATATATTTCTGGTGGAGATGGGGGAGTCCCAGCCGGGTGTCTTTCTAGTTTTTTACCCTCAGGATCGTATAATAAATATTTCTCAGTGGGACCCCTGTAGTTTGAAGCTGTTGGTTCCGGAGGTGGGTCCATATACCAGGGGCGTTCTACGTGAGGATAAAACTTTTCACGTATTTCAGGAAATTCAATAGAGTGGCGAATATCAAAGGAGGATGAATCAGAACTTTCATCTTTAGGTGACGAACTTTTACTTTTAGGTGATGAACTTTTACTTTTAGGTGATGAACTTTTACTTTTAGGTGGCAAACCCTCAGGTGGTTGTCCTGAAGGGGTATGGAAGGAAGGAGGAGGAAACTGGGGGATAAATGTCTCTTTCGCCATTACAGGTGATTGACGAATTTTATACTTCTCATCTATTATTTCTCTTCTTTTGTTACCAACATCCCTTATAAATTTCATAAAACTTTTATCTCCATAAACTACTGGTTTTTTCAAACTACCAAAATACATTACCGCCAGCCATTCAGCATCTTCAGTGATTTTATCAAAAATTTCTCCTTTCAAAAAAAATCTTTTATTATCTTCAGAATCATCCGCAGCCATTCCAACTGTTGAATCATAGTTACTGATTAAATGCGAAATTCCACTCCTCAAATAGTTATCGGCGGATAAATTAGGATCGAATTCATACAAATCAACAGCGGGTGATTTGGATTCATCACTCTGATCTTTTTTCTTTTTCGATTTTCTCTCCTTTTTCTGAGGTGGAGTTCTTTCTTTTGGTCTAGCTCCTAATTCCTCTGGTTGAAATATTGGCTCCTGTGGTTGAATATCTTCCTGTGGTGCTGCTTTTCTTCCTCGTTTTTTAGGTGTTGGTCTAACTTCTAATTCCTCTGGTTGAAATATTGACTCCTGTTGTTGAATATCTTCCTGTGGTGTTTCTTTTCTCCCTCGTTTTTTAGTTTTTTCCTTCTTCTCCTGTTGTTTTCTTTCTTTTTCCTCTTGTTTTCTTTCGTCCGCTACTTGCTTATTAAATCTTTGTGTATCTCTTGCCGCTTCTAAAAATCTTCTGTAACGTGGATCCGTTACTACACTCACATGTGTTTTTCCCGTATAAACTTTATATACCATGCTGTACCAATTATCACGAGTCCCATATCTTTTTTTTCCTATTGGAGTCAAATATTCATTTCGATCGCTAAAATAATTTTCCGCAAAATCACCAATTTGTTCTATAGTATACAATGCCGAGAGAGGTCGCGATATCATATTCCATCCCTCCTCGGTAAAATTTTCTCTTAAATTCTCAATATTAAACTTTCCTTTTATCATTAAAGGTTTTCCTACTCCAGGTTTTTTTCCTCCAGGTTGTCCTCCATCAGCAATTGCAAGTTGTTGCGCCGCTGCTGCTATTGCTAATCGCTCGGGTAATGTTCGTGATTGATCCTCAATACCTTTCAACATAGGAAAGATTCCACGTTTTCTAGCATCTGGATCTTTTTCGTCGCCATATACAACCTGCTCAATTGTTCCGGTCACTGGCTTCAACCATTTTGCCGAAGTTTCTGAAATTCCATGTTGCATATCTTCGTAACCACGAACATTTCTCTTAAATAATTGTTTTGTCGGAATGAACTTCTTTAATGCCGCTAATTGCTCTCGCGCTAATCTAGCAGATTGAGGTTCTCCAACTGTGCTAACTTTTCGACTCATCTTATTTTCAACTATATTGTTTTAATGTGAAATAAAATTAGTATCCGCAGTCGGAATTTGCAATAACAAATAAATTTTACAATACCCCCCCCAAAAAAATTGCTGTTTTTTTTATGCCTGAAAATGCACTTTGGGTTGAAATTTTGCGGATTAATTTGCGTAGGAGGCGTTATTTCTGCTTTCTGAGGCTTCTACGGAGAAATGTTTGGTGGGAGGCTTAAATTTATCTGAGCCACCTGGTCTGTACACCCTCCCTGCTGCTCATAACTAATTCTAATTGTTAACGTTTTCAACGTTTGATGTGTCGCTTTATGTGTTCTTATTAAATTCACGCACATAAAAAAATGGAGAAATCTGAGCATGGAACAGTCATGTGAAACAGAAACTATTAGCGCTAACACATGCGATTTCGTTCATAAATTTGTTTCCGTTTGCTGGTTGTTACCGAAAAATATTGTACTTCACAGTTAACAGTATTCAAACACCGGATATATATATATATATATATATATATATATATATATATATATATATATATATATATATATATATATATATATATATATATATATATATATATAATCATTACTTTGATATGCAGCTATGCAATATTTAAAAGTTTCGTTTCCTGTTTTATTTTAAATAATTCATCTACTTATTAGTGCTTAATATGAACTACATTTTCAAATGAATGTAATTTGTTTTTTTTAATTTGTAATCCAGCAACATCTTTGACAGAAACAGTTTTGTACTTAAATTCTCTTAAATCATTGGTATTGTTACCTCATAAAAGAGATATTAAAAATCGAAAGGGATGTTATATGAGTATTTAAAACCGAATCTATCATGCTGAATATGCATTCGAGATCAAATTATTCAGACCCCCATGCCCAAAAAGCAAATGACAAAAGCAGTCATCGAGAACTACGATTTTTGTTACCATAGGGTGAGATGACAAATTCTGTAGAAATATTTAACTGTAACAAATATCAAAATTTTAACCTAGTTCTTTAAATAGAATATTGTAACCATGAAACAAACAAAAAATATTTTATTATATAAAAGGGGAAGATAATTTTTTCTTAATTTGATTGTCCAAAAATAGATCGAGAAAGGATAAAGTATGTATGTATGTATGTATGTATGTATGTAATTATGTATGTATGTATGTATGTATGTATGTATGTATGTATGTATGTATGTATGTATGTATTTGAGATCTCATTTAAATACTTGTAGCAAAATCACAACGACCAGCTTAAATGTTATAAAGAATGCCGATACCGTCGGGAAACCATTTTATATTACAGGTCACGCTATAAGTAAATGAACTAGTTAATGACACAACTGCTTTCCAAATCTTTATATATAACAAAGAGTGCGTGAAATTACATTTCACCAGATCCATTCCCATTGTTGTTAGTTGAAACATGCTATTTCTAACCCTCTGCACAATTCTACTTGATGACACGTTCAACCGATTTAAAAGAGCCCAAAATGTGATTTATATTTTATCAACAACACTGGGAATGGAAAATGGGATACTTTCATTACAGTGACTGACTCTTGCAATTAAATACTAATGTATGGGTTCATTAAAGTTTTCAACCTTGTAATCAGTAATTTGTTTTTGTACAGATAGCTGGACGGATAACCTCGTCTTGCCACAGATTTCCAACAGTAATAACACAAGACAGACTCTGATAGAATGTTAAGATTTACTGAAATCTCGAGAAAGGATATTCAGTTTTATTTGGTTTCAAAGATTCGGGCTTGAATTCCAATGAAGATAGCAGACGACTATTAGAAATGTGATTGTTCTGAGTCCTGTATTCACGAGTAGAATATGATGTTTTTAAAAAAAACGTGTATAATAATAGTAACTGTATTGTACAATAGTACTTATATAGTGTAATACCAGTGCTCATAAAGTATAATACCAGTGCTCATAAAGTATAATACCAGTGCTCATATAGTATAATACCAATGCTCATAAAGTATAACACCAGTGCTCATATAGTATAATACTAGTGCTTATATAGTATAATACCAGTGCTCATATAGTATAATACCAGTGCTCATATAGTATGTTGTTGTTGTTGTTGTGGGGTTTAACGCCATTTTTCAGCACGATAGGCTATACATGGCGGCCAGTATTAATGGTGGAGGAAGAACCCGGAAAACCCCGGGAAGAACCACCGACCCACGAGAAGCTACTGGCAGGCTTTCTCACATGCCCACATTGGCTGAATCTTAGACTCGAACCGCCGCAGACAGAGGTGAGATGGCAGTGATCCGTAACGAAGAGCGCTTTAGACCACTCGGCCACTCGGGGCCCCCTCATATAGTATAATACCAGTGCTAATATAGTATAATACCAGTGCTCATATAGCATAATACCGTGCTTATATAGTATAATACCAGTGCTAATATAGTATAATACCAGTGCTCATAAAGTATAATACCAGTGCTCATATAGTATAATACCAGTGCTAATATAGTATAATACCAGTGCTAGTATAGTATAATACCAGTGCTAATATAGTATAATACCAGTGCTTATATAGTTTAAAACCTTAATATGAATTAGAGAAAATTTTAATTAAAGGATACTTTAAGCTTTTCGTAAGTGATGGATGGTGGCAAAATGAAATCCCGTTGTATTACAGGGTATAAATATAAGAAATCATGTATGACTTTTAGTTTATCATTTTTCGCAGTCTGCCTAAAAATCGACCAAACAAAGAATTGAAGGGACAATTCGGGTAGAACTTTGGTGTGGTAAATTGAGAGATATGGTTTGGTTCGGTTTGATATTTTACGGCACCGTGACACAAGTAAGTTTTTTAGTGCCGAATCAGTTGGAGTAAAGTCAGTTGACCAAGGACAGGCCACGGTAGGCGACCTGGACTGACCTGATGGTAGGCTGCAAACACGAGTCCCCCACGTTAACTCTAGAGCGTCCATACCTCCTGCCTCCATTTGCCGCATCTTAAGAAAAATGACGAATTTCTCCACAAAGGATTTTAGCGGATTATCGCCCGTGGCTTTGGACGAGGAATTTATATGGGCGACGACGTACTCTTAAAAAATGTGGGACATAGGATCGAACCTGTATAAGCTGAGGAACAAATCATGCATATTGCCGCGGTATTATCCATGCCTCCATTTGAGCAGTCGAATTAAACAGAACCTCTGTTCTGAAATGAACTTTTTAATCCCGAATCTTAGGAAAACGTATTTTGATGTCAGAATTTGAACTTATGCTTATCTTTCATCTATGTGGTACAGTAATATCCTTTCTTTATTTATTTTTTCTTTCTCGTTTTTCTTCCCGTACGTTTAAAATGAGATTTGTTATTTGAGATAAAGATATATATAGTCATTGTAAAATGTAAAGAAGGAAACAGACAAGAGTATTATAGAATAGAAAAGAAAATAATATTGTTTACATTCATATTTTGAAGATGAAATATCTAACAGAACATTTCTTTGCAATTACATATTACAAGAATTTGAGGTATTTACCAAAGTTATATTAATTTAATTTGTAATGACGTTAAGTATCTATGTCTTATTGTCATATATGCATGGAATGCGATTGGAAGCAATGACAAGATTAAAGACGGCATGCAGCTTACTGCAAAGACTGAGATTATGTTTAAAAATAAATTTATGTGTGAATTCTATAAACAATAGCACTAGGTTTCACAATAACCTCGGATCTTTCGTGTTTTTTCGATGGGAAACGTTTCAAAGAATACAAGAAAACTAAAATAATTCATCAGTTTGTTACGATAATAAGAACTGGAATCCAATACTTCCAACAGATATTCCCTGTTAACGTCTAACATTAAAAAACAAGTTCAAAGTATTAATTTTTTTTAAAAGAAGGAAAAAATGGAAATTGTGTGATCGTTTAGATTCGATTTGTGCATTGGAAATTTTTTTATTGTAAAAAGTATTGTGCAAGAAACCAAGCATTGAAATATTGTATGGTATTATTGAAACAATTATATACATCAAAACCAAATCAAACCTTACACTCAAATCCAACAAAAAGCATTATCTACAATTGCTGCAGGTGTAGTGTGAATTCAATAATATAGGTAGGTAGGGTGTGTGTGTGTGTGTGTGTGTGTGTGTGTGTGATTTGGATTTTTAACGTAGCTTTAACAATATTTCAGTCATGTAGTGTGGCAGTTTATAGTGACGTCTAACACTGGGGCATCATGCCACAGACATATAACATGATGTCCCACCCAGTCACATTATCCTGACACCAGGCCGACCAGTCGTAACACTAACCTCTTAATGCTGCGCACTTAGGGTGGTTGCTGTTAGTACCATTTTTTAAGTATTTGGTATAACTCGGCCGGGGTTTGAACCCGCGACCTTCCGCATCTGAGGCAGACGTATTAACTATATGGCCATTAAAGCGGTGGGTAGGGAGTAAAGACTATTTTTTTGTCAGAGTGGTCCGTTTAAAAAAAAATGATTAACAGTAACTTGTTATTATTTATTCCACCTGAAAAGAATACTTGAATTAATTACTGATGCTTGTCTTTGTTATTTGCAATTAGTGCGCAGTCATGTTGAGACATTTGCACGAATTTTTCGCGACATAACACGTATTGACGAAATACATGGCTTCACGAATCATCCTTGTATGAGACATAAATAATATCAACCTTTTATTTTTAATTTAGTACTAATATGCGTGATCATGTAAAGACTGACATTTTAAGTAAATTACCTATGCCAAGCGCGTCGCGTCTTTGAGCTGGAAACAAAATTTGACTATATTTGATATTCAAATACATGTATTGTGTCTATGTGATGACCTGGATTCCGTAACCGGCAATGATCATACAAAATTTGTCAAACATTTGACTTAGAGAATTCAAGGTCTTTTAAAGTCGACCTTCGTACCCGATGTATATAATGGCATGACTACTTTAATTACTCGTTTCGCCATGTCAATCAGTCTTTCTTATCTCTTTACCTATCACCACCAGCTGTCGTCTCGCTTGAGTGATTGTGGAGTATTATGTAATACAAGTAAACCACGTTGGAGCAATAGCTGGCAAGGTCTTCCAAAGTAACTTAAAAATGGAGAGATTATGTAGTAACTTTGAATTTGAATCACTCTGGCGTTGCTGATTAGATTTGCCTAAAGCTTATCTTAACTGCTCGATGTTTGCAATAGTGAAATACAGCAAATATATTTTTATTAGTATTAATGACTATAAATATGTAAATTAAACAGTCCACTCTTATTGAACATCTCTCTCTCTCTCTCTCTCTCTCTCTCTCTCTCTGTACGCGTGTTTTTGAACGTATAAGAATCCATAATCGGGGTTTGTTGTGTGAGTCCGTATACTCCTTTCGTTTTTAATTTGTCATCTTGCATGCAGATAAAGGAACGGGTTTCATTGAAGTCACACACTCTCTGATTTAGACAGCATAACAATTTTTCTCTGACCTGCTTTCTGTGAATCAAATCTTAACTCTCTTTGATCGGTATATTTATAATAAAACCAGACAAAATAGGATGACTGGTTTTAATATTCATTAAAATCAACAATAAATTGGGTCTGATTATTTTACGAATCCATGCCATCTCCATTTACTTAAACTCTAAAATCCCATTTCTTAAACAACAAAACATATTTTATAGAAGAACGTTTCGAATGTTGCTACTTACTCGGGTTAACTGACATTTCTAGGTACGATATTATTCTAACATTGCCTTAAAATTTGATGAGGTCAGAAAAGAAAACAATATATTTTAGCCAGTGGTCAGGTTTAGGACATTTAAAGCTGTCGTTAACAGACGCTTCAGTAAATTACAAAGGTCATATCTCAGTATGATGTATCGATGTATATAATATGTATAATATAATAGTATACTCCCAGCATACTCCACGTTCGTTCTGCATACTTTCAGCACACTGCACGAGAGCTACGTGTACTTTTAACATGCTCCACGAAAGCTCCGAATCTCCATTCCAGTGTCATCCAAATTTACAACAGAGATCTATGTCGATATATATATATATATATATATATATATATATATATATATATATATATATATATATATATATATATATATATATATATATATATATATATATATAATCTATGGCATTAATGACAAAGATATTATTTTTGAAAATTTGGCTGGCGTTAATAACAAAGATGTTAATTTTGAAAATTTGGCATCAGTTATTCTTCAGTGTTAGCGTATAGAATTATGTTTCCTCAACAAAGAAAACTCGAGCAATTTATTTCTTGTACCAGCAGTATTTGCGGCAATAACAAGAGTTTTGAAGTTCTGCCCAACTTTTTTTGTTGTCTGACAATGAATTTGTATGTCCTTTGTAAATTTTTGTTCATTTTAATAGAATAGGTTTCGTTTGTAATGAAATATTTGGTATTACGAAGCACATCGCACATATCTTTCGGTGACTAATATAATATTTGCTCCAGATGTAGCGAAATTCGAATACAACGATGCGATTTAGGCTTCGTTAGTTACGTACCCACGTTATTGCATTTCGACAGGGTTAATCGTAGACGTTTCGATATGTCAACTTTAGAAAACTACGAGAGAAAGCATATTTAATTGGTTTAATGTTAATCTGTTGTTGGATGTAGTTCATGGTATATACGGGAGATAGCGGCTTTAAAAGCAAAATCCGAGAGGTTATGACACACAATAAATGTTTATCAGAAATATGTATCCCGCCTCTGACACCAAACGTCGTGACTACCTCATCCCAACAGGCAATTTAAATTTGTCATAGTCTTACATGCAGGCAGATGCTGACTTTTCATGATGAGTAAATAAAGGGTAATAAAATAAGGAATGAAAATATGTAAAAACTATTTAAATCAAATAGAATACTTTTGCTATCGTAAATTTTGCATCTTATGGATAAGTACAAAATGAAAAAGATAAGATATGTATATATAAACGAAAGCGAGTAAATAGGTGGAAAAGAGATGGGTTTATATCAATAACTTATTGCTACTACTACTACTACTACTACTACTCTCTCTCTCTCTCTCTCTCTCTCTCTCTCTCTCTCTCTCTCTCTCTCTCTCTCTCTCTCTCTCTTAGTTTGGAACTAGCTTCAATAGATGCTTCAAGACTTTGCTAAAATTTGAAACAGTATGATTTCGATTATCAGTTTCATTTATAGTTACGTATCTTACATTAAATGCTTGGATTCAGTGTTTCAACATTGGCATTCGTTTACCTAACTGCTGTACACCAAGACAAACTTACATCGTCTAATATATCATGAAAATATGTTTGGTTGTACAAATTTATGAAATCCTTGAACACCTTTATATCTCTTTGCTGAAACATTCTTTCTTTGTATGCATTATGGCAGATTCACATTCTGTAAAATAGATATAGAGCTCGAACGTTAACATATTGTAATATGTAATTTGCATACAAACTGTTTGGGCTTTTCGAAAGTTGTTAATCATTGTTGGGCTTATTGTTCACTAGGATTCTGAAATATGTAAGAAATCACATATGGAAGTATGACAGAAATCATGCTTAGCAGTATGAAAGAAATCACACTTGGCAGTATGAAAGAAATCACACTTGGCAGTATGAAACAAATCACACTGGGCAGTATGAAAACAATTATACTCGGCCGAATCATACTTGCAAGAATAAAAGAAATCACATTTATGTGTGAAAGAAATCACACTTGGCAGTATGAAATAAAGCAAAATGTTACGGTTGATTGAGCTGCCATATCACTCTACTTTCGTATTTCTACGAACGATTGAAACAAAAATGGTCGAGAAATGATCATGAAAACTGACAGTGGGCAACCAATTAATTTATACGTAACTTCGGAATATATATACCACATAGCTTTTAAAGTGTTGATAGAAAGCAAATTGATATATCAATACTAATGGAATATCAAATTGTGATCCATCCATGACGCAATAATACGAATATATAAACATCTTTTTCAACTGCAGACCTATATATATATATGATGAATTTCCACTCAATAATCATTAATGACGTATGAAAATAACGATAAAAAATATTAATAGTTACCGTTCTCTAAATGAATTTAGCATGGTACACAATTTCATCGCAATCCTTTCTTTTTTCCGTTCCCCACTCCCCTCTCATGCATAAGGGACAAAATAAGCAAAAATATGGAGAGAGAGAGAGAGAGAGAGAGAGAGAGAGAAACAATTTGGGCTGGACGAAAACCTTAAAACTGAACTTGCACCAGGTAACCTAAACAAATTAGGTTCTTTGTAACGGTATGTTTTTGCACTTTCAATGGGATCTATCTACAGTGTTCATAAGATCAATGATACATAGCTGCAATAGCCTATACTTTAAATTTGTCGTTACGAGGCACACATACTGTAACGTATTTAATGCTTTGTTGTTATTTCTTAATCCTACTATAATGTTCTAAAAATCAATTATTATTAACTAAATATGAAACTGTTCTCTCTCTCTCTCTCTCTCTCTCTCTGTTGACCATCATAGCTAGATACGGGCGAAAATCCATGAAAATACAAGCGTTAATGATTTTCTCTTGTGTCATAAGACAATGTCTCTGAACTATGAATAATTGTAAAATTAAGCCAAACCGTCCAAAGGAAAAGTGTGTGTGTGTGTGCGCGTGCGCGCGCGTGTGTGTGTGTGTGTGAGAGAGAGAGAGAGAAAAAGAGAGGGCTATTATATATCAATAAATATTTTTATAT
Source organism: Sinohyriopsis cumingii (assembly GCA_028554795.2). Classification (NCBI taxonomy): domain Eukaryota; kingdom Metazoa; phylum Mollusca; class Bivalvia; order Unionida; family Unionidae; genus Sinohyriopsis; species Sinohyriopsis cumingii. The sequence continues at coordinate 50,814,591 of CM068833.1, forward strand.
ACATCTCGTGGTATGTCATTGATATAGCATGTGTATATATATATGATTCTCTCTTTTATAAACCTATCTCGCCTAAAATACCCATTTCTCATTTTGCCACAACCGAACAAGCAACAGCGCAGCTAAATCATGGAACGTCTGCTTGCTAACCAAACAACTAACAAATGTAGTTAATTTATCTTTGAGCCCAGGAAGAGATGACGTTAGATAATTTGAAAGTGCCAGTATCCTTTTGCTTTCCTATACTTCTTTTCCACTTTTGGTTCAACCGAGGTGTGCAAATATGTCATTTTTAGCCTGGTGTACCTGAATCAGACATATATGAAGAATACAAGAGAACGCATTATAATTGCATTTTCTTCAATCGCATACTGAATTTAAAGTTCATACTGAATTTACACGTCATACTGAATTTAACAGTTAAATGTCATACTGAATTTAAACGTCATACTGAATTTAAATGTCATACTGAATTAAACGTCATGCTGAATGTATACGTCATACTGAATTTAAACGTCATATTGAATTATCTACATAGCACTGCGACATCGATTCTTTTACCATCGATTTCATCGCTGCCTTGCGCCAGTCAGGAGTCGTTATTATTTTATCTGACGACGCAGTTTGTCAGAATTCCAAATAATTCGTGCATCTTCAGTCAAAAATAAAATCCTGAAAGAATGGTGATTTATGAAGCATCCTGTCCTGTGGAAAATGTTGATACCTTTATTTTTTCACTGATTTTGTTTCAATATAATTTATGCTGGGTAATGCATTTCAACAAAGTACTTTAGATAGGGTCCGAGTCAATCGAATCTTTCACCTTCCAAAAACGGGCTTGTACCAGTGTGTCAATATTGCTGATTCTTTTCACAAAGGCTCAAAAGTATCCTGCAAAATTTCTCATGACTGGATGAATATTTTTTAAAATAAAGTTTCTGAATATTTGGTGAGGGTTAACTTTCATCGTTGTTTGTGTATGTTCATGTTTTATTTCTCGAGACCTTTAATATTTGAATTTAGATTATTCAAGGACCTTTCTACAGACAGGTCATGTAATTAAAAGCTATTTTAAACAAATCTGGCTGAATATTCTTTACACTGGAACAGACAAAATTAAATTTGCCCTAATAAAATAAATAATTAAGTCCGTAATATGCTAAATCTGCATTTGATTACAGCTGAAATGTGGAGAAACAGACTGAAGAGAATTAAATATCGTTTGCCCTTCATTATCGGATTTGCAGCTAATTTTCACCTTCTTATCGGCATCTGATAAAATATCCGCGTCCTTTGTTCAGTACAAGTCATTTCCACAGCAAGGGGCGTGGTCGCCCTTTTCTGTGGGTGTAGTCAACCCCTGTGCAATGAGCGCATTTTTGCCACCTCACCTGCGCTATAGTACTGCTAAACGCACCTTGCTCTATAATTACTGTTCATTAAGATCCAGTTTGGCATAGTGATAGAAATTTATCAGAAACCTAATTGAAAAGACAGTGTTTGGGAACTACTAAATCTTCGAATATAGAATTCAGCACCGAGAGATTCGATGCCATTGTATCCATTTCAGCAAATTATTTAATGAACTCAGAGAACGTTCGTCCTGACCCTCATTGTACTTTGGTCATATGATCCATTTTACTTGCAGCTACGTATATCTGTGATAGAAAAAAAAAACTATTTTACTTTATCGTCGCTATATTACATTCTTATAACATTACTTTTAATCGGCTTCATGTAGTCGTTATCATGCTGACGTACAATTCAACGCTCATACATACGTACATCTTCCTTATTTTCTTCTTTTTCTTCTTCCTCCACCTTCTCATTATTATCATAGTTTTCTTTTTTCTTGTACTTAATCATCTTTATCATAATTATCATATTCTTCTTTGACATCGTTATTGTCATAATCATCTTCATCATTATTATTATCACAATCTTTTTTGTCCGTTACCACCATCTTTATTTCGACGTTGGAACTTTTTTTTTAAATTTAGGTGTGAAACACACGCACGAATAGTTGAATTTTTAATATATATATATATATATATATATATATATATATATATATATATATATATATATATATATATATATATATATATATATATATATAATAAGTTCTTACAATTTGTTGTTTTCATAAATTCATAAGATTGGTTACAAATCTGTGTATCTTTCCGGTGATCATGTGCAGTAGAAGAAAAACAAGACAGAAAAAAAAGCGTCAAAAGCCTCATATCTGAATGAAGTTGTGATAAAAATAGAAAGATAATTTACAGTGTAACAAAATGGAGCGGAAAATTAATAATAATCGAATATGAACATAAGAAAGAAGTGTTTGATCTAGCAGGAAATGTACTATAATAAACAAGGTAAATAATATGATCGGAGGTGGTGTAATGCAAGGTAATTGAATTAATTTAGTTCCACCAAGAAACATTCCAAAATGTTACCGTAATGGAACATTTGGCACAATAGTCTTCTCACTTGTTACCAAGGGGATGCGGCCAATGCAAAATATAAGACCCTTCTTTCACATGGTTACCATATTGAACGAATGGCATACTTGAAAATTTACACCAAGAGGTTTAGGAGGATGTATGTTTAGTAGAACAGATTGTAATGTATTAAAATATTTGTAAAAAGCGTGGGATTGTAGCATTCCACTAACTGTGCGGTCTTGCCCAATTGGAATAATTTCCATGTGTGATCTTGCCTGAACTGTGTACTTTCACTGCGCGTTCTTCCCTGAACTGAAATTTCATTTTGCGGTCTTGCCTGAACTGAGCAATTTCACATTGCGATTTTGCTTGAACTGCCTAATTTCACCTTGTGGTGTTGCCTGAATAATTGCACCATGCGGTCGTGCGCGATTAGGTATTGCACTTTTAGGTCTTCTCTGAACTGAGTAATTTCACCATGCGGTCTTGCCTGAACAGAGCAATTTCACCGTGCACTCTTGCCCGATTTGGGTAATTTCACAGTGCGGCCTTGCCTGAACTGAGTCATTTCACCGTGAGGTCTTGCCCGATTAGAGTAATTTCACCGCGTGGTCTTGCCAGAATTGAGTACTTCTGCTGTGTGGACTTGCCTGAACAGAGAAATATCACTGTGCGTCCTTGCCTGAATTGAGCACAGGGCATTCCTATTCATTCCATTTCATCAAGTATCAATACTACTACTATTACTATTAGTGCTACTGTGTTATAGCACATTATGTCTGATATGTATGTTATATTACATTATGTCTGATATGTTTGTTATAGCACATTATGTCTTACATGTATGTTATAGCACATTATGTCTGATATGTATGTTATAGCACATTATGTCTGATATGTATGTTATAGCATATTATGTCTGATATGTATGTTATAGCACATTATATCCAATATATATATATTATAGCACATTATATCTGATATGTAAGTTACAGGATATTATATCTACTATATATGGTTTAGTCGCTAGTTTCAGGAGAAAATGGGGTAAAATAAATACTTAAGCCATGAGAAAGACGTTTTTGCCGTATAATATTGTTTATCCTCACTTTTCAACAATATTCCATTTCGGCAACTATCAATACTGGTTTTTCTACTTCTAATACTGGCAGCAACACCAGTGATAGTAGTAGTAGCAGTAGTAGTAGTAGTAGCAATGATGGTGGTAGAGTAGTGGAACTTGTAGTAAGCATCCTCAGCATCATTTTGTTATAAATATAAACTATATTTACAGTGTATTTCTCTACTACTACTACTACAAACTACTACTAATAATAATAATAATAATAGAGACTGTTGTATGAATCTCTAGTATTCTGAAGTATAAGGGTTTTTTAATTCTTCAAGAGCTGTGACTTGTTTTTTTTAACCAGTGATTTGCTCCTCCTGTGTGTAGATGTATTTTTTTTTACATTGAGATTTCTTATATGTTTTAAAGTCGAAATTGAGTGATCCGTTTTAAATTGCTGAATGGATATCATACGTTTTTAATTGTGTCATTAAACCCTTTCAGGATATTGATTTTGTGCTCTAAGCTACTTATGTTACTGTATCAGAAATACGTAATGATTAAGCTACAATATCGGACGGAAATTCAGACTTTGAAAGAGTGTCATTTCAGCCCTGGGAGAGAAAATTTCAGTCCTAGATTTAAAATTTACAGCTTCGAAGAGTAGACGTGTGTCAGTCTGAAAAAAACGATTATCACTGTAATATATTTCACTCCAGACATTATAGCTGTTATTGTTATCAAAATTTCGCCGTAGGAACAGATCAAATACAGATAAAATGGGATCAGACACTGTCAATCGCCTGAATGTATTAATACATTTCAATGACTATTGTGTATTGTCGGTCAGTGGAAGATTATGGAAACTCGAGATCCGTAAGAGGAACAAAGTAATACTGACTAAGGCAATGACTATTATGTCTGAGTTCAAGAAAAACACATGCGTGTGATAAATATTGTCCACTTTCCCAGAATCGTATGCTGGTAATTTATATTTGTCTTTACATCATGGTATTTTGAAGCGATATTTTATTCGATTGCCTCTCATTTGATTACGTTTAAATTTTGCTCTTGTCCCTTAAGGATTTACATGGGCAAATCAGAACGTATCATTTGCTCATATAATGGTTTTAAAAGTCTTACAAAAACGCACTTCTTTAAAATTTTCCCATCATTATTCAGATGGAGGGGGGACAACATTGAGTACTTCACTAAAAACTTGAGCTGGCACACCTGCCAAGAACAAATCTTAAACCGCATTTAACATAAGATTATCTGTACAGGAAACAAGACAACAATAGTACATTGCGTCACCAAAAAAAATCGGCCCCTAATAAACACTCAGAATTGATAAACAATTTAGGATGGTTTTCAACATCATATATGAGAACGTCGATTTGGAGCGTGATAAAAGCCGATATGTACGTACCTATATCTAAGATCTAGGCAATTTTTAGATGAGACGGGTGAGTATTCCCCAACCCTCACGGTAATATATTGTTGACAGATGATTCTGTCATCCGACGAACCTTTGATACAGGGCCGAAAGGGTCATTAAACCACAATTACCATTTTATTTTATTGTTGCTTTAGGATTTTAAGGGAATGCCATTTAAGAGATTCCTGAACTTAAATAATGCAAATATTTCCTACTCCCAGGGCAATAAAGGTTGACATGTATCTTATGGTTAGTGTCATTAAGTCACCTCTCGAAAGAGTCATTAAGGTTGCTGACAAAGATCAGTCCTAGGATAGCAGCAAATATGACCATGCTGGCAGAGTCGTTACAGCACTCTGTCTGACCATACTGACAGATTCAGTACACCACGCTGTATAAATTACGACAGATTCATTACACCAGTGTGTCTGAACATACTGACAAACTCATTATAGCACTGTGTCTGACCATACTGATAGATTCATTACAGCACTATGTCTTAACTAGGACAGATCCATTATACCAATGTGTCTGACCATACTGAAAAATTAATTGCAGCACTGTCTGGCCATACTGACAGATTCATTACAGCACTGTGTCTGATCATAATGTCAAATACATTACAGCACTGTGCCTTTCCATACTGACATATTCATTACAGCACTTTTCTGACCATACTGACAAATTCATTACATCACTCTGTCTGACCATACTGATAAATTGATTACAGCACTCTGTCTGGCTATACTGACAGTTTAATATCAGCACTGTGTCCTTCCATGCTGGCAAATGTATTACAGCACTGTGTCTGACGATACTGACATATTCATTGCATCACTCAGTCTGACCATACTGAAAAATTGATTACAGCACTCTGACCATACTGACAGTCATTACAGAACTCTGTCTGACCATGCTGATAGAAACATTACATCACTGTGTCTGACTATACTGACAGATTAATTGCAGCACTATGTCTAAACTAGGACAGGTTCATTACAGCACCGAGTCGGACCATACTGACACATTTATTACAGCATTGTATCTGACCATACTGTCAAATTCATTGCAGGATTGTGTCTGACCATACTGTCAAATTCATTACAGCACTGTGTCATTCCATACTTACAGATTCATTACAGCACTCTGCCTAAACTACGACAGATTCATGACAGCACTATGCCTGACCATACTGACAGATTCATTCTAACACTCGCTATGCCTGACCATACTGATAAATACATTGCTGTTAGAGGACTATGTCGAAGCGACAGGACCTATTTTAATTGTTCACAAAATATCAAGAACGTTAGACGTTGATGATTGCTGATTTTCACTTAGGAAATTTTCTATTGATAGGTTAGCTAGTTTTACTTCGTTATCAGATAATACAAAATTTCAACTTTATTTCTGCACAATATTCACAATGGCAAGACCTCTAGACTTTTGAAAACTTGCTTTCACTGTTTTGATCGAGAATTTAGCGCCACCACGAGCAATTCGTCTTTAATTTTTCCTTTTGTGTGTGTGATTTTTATTTTTTGTATCTAAAATGAGCTCCTATCCAGATACCTATGCCAGCATGTACGCGCCATTTGTGTTTGAAACCACCTGTGCGATGCGCCTTAGAATTCGACTCTTACGTTGTCTCTTTGAATTTTTTTCATGAAACTCGTGCTTTCATTGGTTCACTTTGGGAAAGCCTTCTTACTGAAAGAAGGATAGAAATGAAATTATACAGCGATATTTTTCGGAAATACTAATATTTTATGGCAATACGGCATATCGTTTTGTCTACGATATACGATATATTGTATTGCCCACCGATTAACGTTATGTGCACGACTTACACAGAGCTTGAAACAATTATGTGGCTTTGTGAACTCTTTGTCACTTGTGATTGAAGTTATTCGATTCACTGAATGAATCTTGTATTTTTCGATTGTGTATCATTTTCTTTTATTAGGTTCTGTTATATTATGATTAGATTTGAGAACGAAATACAATAAAGTCAAAAGTTGGAGAGCAATTTTTAATAGATTTATGACTTGCGATACCAAAGTCAGGTTCGTCATATGTGGGTCAAACAGATATGAACATAAAATTGAATCGCGATCTCTTATATCTTTACTTCATTGTCGCGATACGTATTTTATAGTGACCGCTTTATCGCAATTCGTTTCATATCGCGACATCAGAAACGTTACACAACCCTGTACGAAGGTCAGAATCTTTCATCCATCTTCGCTCATTTCAACTCTTCTCTTTCTTCCTGCCTGAACACGATATTTTAAGCTTGCAAGGCCCTTTAACATTGATCCAATCATGTTTGTTAGCTGTATTATGCATGATGAAGAGATTACCTAGTTATTGAATTGTTATTATTATTATTATTACAGGCTCTTTTGCCACTTGCAAAGAGGAAGGTTCGCCCGTTGAAGTTCCATTAATAACGGACAACCCCTGTTTCTCCTGCGTCTGTAAGGTAAGAATGAGCCAGGATCCTGATGTCATACATTACGTCGTAACGGAAATAAAAAGTATATCAGCACGTGTAAGTTGAAACGTAATAGGCGTCATGTCTTAGCTACGTTTGGTCGCAACAACTGTAAACCGTGTTACTTCAATTCATTGATGTTCTCGAGTACCTTAAAAAAAAAAGGCACGTAATGTAGTCAGTGGAATAATTGTGTGTGTTGGTGAGTTTCGTGTATTTTTGTTTAAAACATTTTAACAGGTGCGAGACAGTATTATCATATGACGAAAATACCTGTTTGATTTAATAAAATTGCATTAAAGCTCAGGGAACCGACTTTGAAGTACAGTAGGAAACCACCAATATTATACCTAAACTGGATGGTTCTCGTTCTTTTCCATTGAATACTGGGGAAAAAAGAAGGGAAACCACTCTCTGAAGTAAATGATGTCCAGCTTAGACTAAGTCCGTGGTTATTTTACGTCATGCATTCATTGATGTCACAATAACTAGATGTAGTGTCATCACTAACAGCGATGTCAGCAATATGTTTAAGCTACTTAAACCTAATATTTTTTTTAAAAATTGTTTCATTATAAAAGGTGTAGTAAAAACATCAAAAACTGAAATAGAGTAGAAGGTTCGTCCGCCAGAAGCGTACCAATTTATAAAGCATCAATACGATAATCTCCAGGAATAGATGGATCACTGGTGGTGTATATTTAGATACTCAGCTGCTAATTTGACTCTTGCACGCACGCACGCACGCACGCTGCTAATATGACTCCTGAAGAACGTTCTGTCACTTATGTACAAACAATACAAACGTTGAAACGAAACAATAAGTACAAGTGCAAGAGAGAGAGAGAGAGAGAGAAAGAGAGAGAAAACGAGAGAGATGGAGCATTAACATCATCATATTGTGACTGCATCCCTGTCTCCTTTAATTTTTTTGGTCAGTTATATATTATAGACTGGTTCTACAGCTTTGTTTTAGACTTTTAATTCAGAGATTCTATCTTTCTCAAGTAAAATCGCGATCACGGGGGGGGGGGGGGGACGAATGCAGAATTTGTTTCTTTCTAAAATGGCTCGACTTGAAGAAGGAATATTTCTTTTCGCTTCAGCCCTCAAACGGTCAACTTTCCGTGCTATTTTAGAAGGAAAAAAAAATGAACGCGTACTTTTGAAATGGAGAAGTGGAGGTTCGACTTATTCGCATCCTGAATCCGCTACTGATATTTCTTTTGCTTCAAACTGTGTGCAGGTTTTAATATATATATATATATATATATATATATATATATATATATATATATATATATATATATATATATATATATATATATATATATATATATATATATATATATATATATATATATATATATATATAAGTGTGACCTGCATTTTAATCGTGCATTATCAATGCAGCAGTGTTCTGTTTCGTGAATATTAAACCGAAGACGGGTCAACAGTGATAGCGTGCTCAAGAAGACGGCTTTCTCATTATTTTAATGGAGCATACGGCGATTTTAAATCAGAAATGACCTGATCACCGTAACATAGACCCTCGGACATTAAGTAAGCCACGATCAATAGGAATGCAAAAAGTTCTATTTTGGGACGGATTAATGCTGCCAATAATAGTAAAAAATGTTTGCATGTTAACCCTTCCTACTGACACAAGTTGTCACTTAGACCCTATTTCATTCAGATAATCATGGTTGTAGAATTAATGTAGGGAATTGCATATATGCTAATAGTCAAAAATGCTTGCACGTCAACTGTTTGTACTGCAAAACTGCGACACATCTTGTGTCAAATGATGACAGTAGTTTACAAAGTTATACCACTTCAACGGATAGAGGAAAAAGCGTTAGGTAGCACATCACCTACACATCCACCATCAACACAACAACTACTACTATTACTACTACGCACTTCTAAGTTCAAAAGCAAAATGCGCAGACCCAGACCTGCCGTCGCATAATGGTCCTGCAGATCTGTGTCGATGCAGTTTCTTAGGACCAATGAATAGAAAAATACACAACATTAACCCCGGTCTGCCTGCGCATTATGTGACGGCAGATCAGGGTTTGCGTTGTTTGCATTTGGATCCAATATATAAGAAAAGTATAGATGGTAGTAGTAGTAGTAGTAGCAGTAGTAGTAGTGTGGTACTGCAACTAACATTGCTGCTGCTATGCGATAAAACGGAATGTATCTAGTCTTGATAGGTTGTGAAAAGACATACATACATGCATACATACGTACGTACGTGCGTGCGTGCGTGCGTGCAAGAGTCAAATTAGCAGCTGAGTATCTGAATATACACTACTAGTGATCTATCTATTCCTGGAGATTATCGTATTGATGCTTCATAAATTGGTACGCTTCTGGCGGACGAATATTCTACTCTATTTCAGTTTTTGATGTTTTTCCTACACCTTTATAATGCATGTATACATACATACATACATACATACATACATACATACATACATGCTAAACTATATATAACTTGGTTTCCACGTCGTACCCCAACCTGGATATCATGGCTGTAAAATTTTCACTTCGCAAATATGTTACAACCAGCCTTGATAAGATTGAGTTCTGTGTATACTTCTATACCATCAGAAATTTTCGTATACTATCCCATTTTGTCTACCACTCTTTTATTCATCAGAGTTCCTTTCACAAAAATACAAGTTGGCAAAAGATGATCATTTTGAGATTATAGGAATTTCTAACAAATGGCATGTACGCGAATAAGACAAACGACCGCTCGTTATGCTTGTAAATGCTAGTGTTTATTAAAATCTCACCACCATCGACCATTTTCATTATTTTAGATTTTTCTGTTTACGGCAGAAGAAGCATAAAAATAAACAAGAATAGAAAACAATTGCCCCGTCCGTGTTCAAAAGTAGATACGCATTCTCGAGATATTTTCCTATTTTACACGAAGAAATATGACGGCCAACATCGAGTTTGATTGTCGTGTTTGTATTATTTTTATATACATCTTGATAGCTGAAAGAATCCCCCTACTGTTTGTAAACAAATACAAGACCAGACATTGCGCCATTGGAGTCAGATCTGACTGGTATGGGGTTAATAGGTCACCGTGTCACCAGTCTGTTCCTGAAGACCCATTTGACCTTTCAAAGGTGCACAAAGATACCACGCGAAAAGTCCAACTTATCATGCGATATTCTTCAGGTCGATTGGAGAACCTAAACGATAAAACGCTTCCATCTGACGATGATATCTTTATAGATTGATTCAGTTATCTGTTTGATTAGATATATTTGGTCTCAAAATGTTTACGTTTCAGAGTGTACCATACAGCCTTGACATTCTTCTATCCGTTCTGGGTTTCCATTATATATTTTGTGATGCTAGTTTATTTCCCATTTTTCATATTTGCTGCAGTTTTCAAAAACTTCAACACTTAATTAATTCAGTAATTAATGAATTACCTAGTGGTTAGAGCGTCCGCCTCGGATGCGGGAGGTCGCGGGTTCCAACCCTGGCCGAATCATACCAAATATACAAAAATGGTATTAACAGCTGCCTCGCTAAGCGCTCAGCATTAAGAGGTAAATGTTAGGACAGGTCGACCTGGTGTCTGGATAATGTGAATGGGTGGGACATGATGCTACATGTCTGCGGCATCATGTCCCAGTGCTAATCATCACTACACACTGCCGCACTGTAGACATCTTAGCGACATGACTGAAAAGGTCATAAAGCTACGTTAAAAATCAAAATCACACAAAATTTAGTTATTTACTTATTTATTTCGCTTCTGGGGCTGTTATGTCTGGCAATGATACGTTTTTGACTCACGATCATTCGATTTGCCACTGCGTGTAGCAAAATTCGATTAAATTATTTGTTACTTCATGGCACAGCAACACAAATAGGTTATTTAGTGCCGAGGCAATTGGACTAAATTGCCTTGATCAAAGATACACCTTGGTAGACAATCAGGCCTGAATCATTGGTAGGATCCGAACCGGCACACATTCTGTCGCGAAATCAGCACGCTAACCACTGAGCCACATGTGTCATTACATCCCGTAGTCGCCTATTACTAATAGCCCACACGGGTTAAAATCACAGCAAATTAAAACGCAGGCTTCCTTTCTATCCATAGCCCGGATAGGTTAAAATCACAGCAAATTTACAAATACTCACACGGGTTAAAATCACAGCAAATTACAAATCAGCCTTCTTTTATATCAACAACTGACATGGGTTAAAGTCACAGCAAATTACAAATCAGCCTTCTTTTATATCAATAACTGACACGGGTTAAAATCACAGCAAATTACAAATCAGCCTTCTTTTATATCAATAACTGACACGGGTTAAAGTCACAGCAAATTGCAAACCAGCCTTCTTTTATATCAATAACTGACACGGGTTAAAGTCATAGCAAATTACAAATCAGCCTTCTTTTATATCAATAAATGACTCGGGTTAAAGTCACAGCAAATTACAAATCAGCCTTCTTTTATATCAATAACTGACACGGGTTAAAGTCACAGCAAATTACAAATCAGCCTTCTTTTATATCAATAACTGATACGGGTTGAAGTCACAGCAAATTGCAAACCAGCCTTCTTTTATATCAATAACTGACACGGGTTAAAGTCACAGCAAAGTACAAACCATGCTTCTTTTTATAAATAGCTCACATGGGTTAAAATCACAGCAAATTACAAACCAGGTTTCTTTTTTATCAATAAGAGTGTACCGATAGTTTATTCTGGGGCGTATGGAATGGATTAATTAAGTGCATACTTATGTTTTCACACAGACATACACACACACACGCAAGCACACACGCACACACACGCACGCACACATGCACACACATACCCACGCACACGCGCACACACCACACACACGCACACACACACAAGGAGAGTTACTTAAAGTGCTCATTGCTTTGCGTTTTAATTCGATTATTAAAGAATTGTTTACTTGTTCCTTTTTTGCAACAATGAAACAATAAAGCAGTCAAAGCTATATCACGACAACAATAACGAAGACGACAGCAACAAGAACATAAACAATAACAACAACAGTACCAATAATAATAATACATTAAAAATAATAAATAAATTAAATAATAATAATAATAATAATAATAATAATAATAATAATTTGAAGTTGTATTTGTTGTAATAGTAGTAGTAGTAGTAGTAGTAGTAGCATTAGTAGTAGTAGCAGCAGCAAATTATAAATAATTAGCAGAATAGCAATAATAATAATGAAGGATTAAGACGAAACATTTCTTCTATCAGTTTCACAGACAGTTCTAATTCCCCTGTAATTCCCGTGTGTAAACTTAACAGCTTGTATTTATCAATCCCACTGAAAGAAGAGTTTATGACGTCGCTGATACGTCTTGAGGGTCAGAAACACTGTAATTTAGCGTGTATGTTAGCTGACCCTCTTCAGTGTATACGCACAGCAGATAATTAACGGTGTCTACATCTTCACAAATAAATACATCGGTACTAAAAGTGTATGGGGGGGGGGAATTCTATAAAAGGATTTTTTGACATGCAGAGTATTAGATTAGAACCTCGTTTTAGTAACGATATAAAATTTGGCATTACCGGCAAACTAATACAACATTTAAATGTAACATTTGTAAATTTTCCAAGATCATGTTCAATCGACACCAGTGGCGTACTAAGGTTAAATGGCGCCCGGGACGAAGATGATAGTCCTGTCAACTTTTTTCCTGCAATTTAATTTTTATCAGCTGTTTTGGTGCCCCAAAACCTCTGGCGCCGACCTCCACCGCACCCCACCCCACCCCGGTTAGTACGCTACTGATCGATACAGTGAACTAAATCAATAAATTTCATTGCAAAATAAGGATCCGATATTCGACTGAAATGCTGTAGTTACTGTTGTTGGTTTAACACCATTTATCAGCACAAGATAGGTTATACTTGGCGGCTAGTTTAATCGGGGGAAAAATAACCATGGGAAAACCCAGGAAATAACCACCGACCATCGGGAAGCTGCTGGCAAGTTTTGTCACATACTCACATTGACCCATCCCGAGATTAGAACGCACGCAGTCAAAGATGAGATGGCCATAAATCGATAAAAGTGGACGCCTTAGAACACTCTGTCACCCGTAAATGAAATGCTTTTAAGACAGATACATAATGGTAAGACTGAGTATAAATCTTAGGTTTTCTTTAATATCTTACATTCTGAATTCAGAATGATACATACTTTAATTTTCATGGCAACAATTGATTATATATCAGTCAATATCAGCTCTTATCAACGTATTTTATGAATCTATCCTAGCAGGCATGAACACGTATGCAGGTGCATTCGATGAGGCCAAGATTTTAAACTGAAGTTAGCAATAAAACGGAAGTATTGAGTAATGGAAACATTTTGCTTCTGTTACACTCCGCACCATTTCAGAACGTTACAATGATGGGTAAACCAAAAGTCCACCAAATCAATTGTCTACACTATTCAAAATTAACATTCTTCTGTTGCTAAGCTTTGTGTTGTATTTCTTTTTTAAACGGACATACAAGTTAAACGTGCCATCCATTTGCTTTGCTAGACGGCACAAATATCTTAAATTTTTTTCGTGATTGTTAGTACAAATTAACATAAAAGAAATCGAGTTTCCAAATATATTTTAGAAGAATTGCAACAAAACTGGTTTTATGAAGAAATATTCAAGGGGAAAAACATACAAGCCCATTTAAAAGGGTCTATACAGCATTCGTCTCTATGTCGTACCCATCTGGCTCCTGGCTATAGCTCGTTTTGTGTGATATCAGAAATGTTAATGTCCCACTCTTCATTTGGTCATTCCCAACTTATCACGACTGTAAACCAAGTACATAACAAACGCCTAATGACCATAAAGTCAACAGTACAAATAGGTCTCCAATACATTTTCCGTCTGCCATACAACCGGCGCAGACGATTACAGAGACGAAGCAACACACCAGCGCACGGTTGTACGACAAAATCTACCTTATTTATCCCAATATATCGTCGTACATGAATTCCATTGATATCAAATGTATGAAACCAGTGGAATTAATATAATACGACCTGATTGCGGTCAGAGTTAAAGCGGATAAGCCAAAGAATGGACAAAAAATAGTAGGACGAGTTGACTGTTAAGATATATCACGAATTGAATGTTATATCACGAGCTGACTGTTATTATATATCACAAGCTGACTGTTATGATATACCACGAGTAACTGTTAAGGTATACCACGAGTTGACTGTTATTATATTCGACGAGTTGACTGTTATGATACACCACAAGTTGACTGTTACGATGTAGCACGGGTTGACTGTTACGATGTACCACGGGTTGACTGTTATGATATACCACGAGTTGACTGTTATGTTGTATCACGGGTTGACTGTTATAATATACCACTAGTTGACTGTTATGATACACCACAAGTTGACTGTTACGATGTACCACGGGTTGACTGTTATGATATACCACGAGTTGACTGTTATGTTGTATCACGGGTTGACTGTTATGATATTCCACGAGTTGAATGTTATGATATACCACGAGTTGACTATTATGATATAACACGGTCAAATCAGAGGATGATAAAACTAATGGCACGAGTGAAATAATAAATCTCTACATTAACTGCTTACCAAATGTATAGTTTTATGTAAGACACGTAATTTGGACTGTATTTACTAAGTAAATGAAAAGACTTTCCTTTCTGACTGATGTGTTAACTGTCAGGTGACATTGTCAAAGTGTCATGCTAAATGTAACATAACCTATGTACGATAGGATGATGTTTTTACGTTGATAAAACTAAACATGATGACAATAATAACATTGTGTCAGATCATTAAGTCGCTTAATGAACACTATGCAATTCTTTGTTTGTTCAAACCAAATGAAGAAGTTTACTCAACTCTTTACTTGGTGTATTAATCTCAGTGTTTGAAAGGAATGAAAAACAAAGTGTATGTGTCTCAGGTGTACCAACATACGCCTATAATTGTCTCAGTGTACCAACATACGCCTATGATTGTCTCAGTGTACCAACATACGCCTATGATTGTCTCAATGTACCAACAGATGCCAATAAATGTTGAAATATTGTAATATTTGGCTACGTTTTATTCGATTTCCTCAAAGCAAATTGTTTAGTCGCAAGAAACTTAAACATAACCAACTTATTTTTGTACCGTTACTTGGGTACCACGAAGTTTTTAATATTATCAATATATTAATAACACAGGGTTAGATTAATATTGTTAATTTATAAACGATGTTGTTCGATTTATATACGAGTTCTGAAAAGTGAACGCCACAGAATCGATATAAGAGTGACGAGAGCTTTCGAAAACTAGGCTCGACATATGCTGTATAAAATACGGTACGCAAAATTTTATCTGCCTTGTCTGTTCAAATTATCAGATATAAATTCTAGTAAGATAAATATCTACCGTTGAAAAGGTAAAAAGAAGGAAAATGTATAAACATGGCGGCACACAAACGTCTCTATTGCCTTTTAATGATGATAACTGATTGCGCGCGGAGAGATGTGTGTACTTTGGTTGTATTAATCCGCGCTCACTTCAGACAAGTTTTTCATTTCTCTATCTATCAGTGGCCAGTTCAGTCACACGAGTTCAAGATAAATGTCGCCACAATGCGATAATGGTCTCTGACGTCTGTTATCTCCATAGACATTGAATTAAGCACGTACCAATATATCAACGGACTATTGAGCCAACATTGAAATAGTATCTATGCAAATGGCTGGTGTACTGGCTGCATAATTAGAAAGGTGACATGAATTCACACATGCCCATCCTAATGATATGTTTTCTTCCTGGTATAAAAAGTCATTTACTGGAATGAAAATGCGGTATGAGCATATAGTGAGTCTATGGACTTAGTGAAAATCTTAACTTTAAACATAGCTTTGAGTCTACAAGCTACGTTTGTGAATAGCTGTACCCACAGTGCAAAATAGGTAAAATACATATAATATTTTAGAGTTTATTTACTTTTGTTTGTTTTATTCTTTGTTTGGGGACTTTTGCTAAATTTTAAAAGAACCATTTGTGGTCTTATCATTATAAAAGAATCATATAGACCTTCCATCCAAGCTGCAAAGATGGAGACAGAGCCAGCCACATTTTGAGGTATTGTTAAGATAAGGAAAGTTGACAATCGATATTAACAAAGCAAATATACAGCGACTATCATGATCACCTATGTCTAGAGCTTAATGAAATGGGATGGAGAATGTAAACTATTGGTAGTGTATTATTTCCTAACTTTCGTTGGACTGTTTCCGAATAATGTAAGGGAAGAAGTTATCAAAATTGTCATAAAAATGTAGAATCTGCTTCAGTGCCTTCTGGTATTCCAAATAAGGAGTGAGTTGTGCCATATTTTTAGAAGTCTGAAAATTAATACTGTTGGTTCTCGCACTAGATTTGTTCAGACCCTCTATCAATGGTATTCTTGACCAATCGATACCGATGTATTTATTTTCTTTTTCTCTTCTTTTCCACAACCCAATCAGGATGAAAGAACACAAACTTTCCGACACAGCATGTAGTTGTCATGATGTGTGCGTGGACAAGTCACGAAGCCAGCTTTATAATTAGTTATAGATAGTTTTCGGTTACGTTCATATGGCTTATTCTACCATAAGGAACACTACATTTTTGTGTGGTACCAACCTTCGTTGATACGAACCACGAACTCACAGACCAGCGAACAGTGGTCCTCTTTGGAAACAAGAGTAGCCTATTCCCGTCCACGAATTTAAGTACTGATAATGGTTTTTGTTTATTTTGGTTTTGTTGTTGTTGTTTTTGTTTGTTTTATTGTGTGTTTTGTTTTGTTTTGCTTTTGTTAAACTACTCAAGGTTTGGACTGGCTTTGTGGTGTTTAACTGATTCGTCTCCAATCCCGTCTTGTAAGCGTGATGAGGCTGTACCCTATTTCAGAGTTCTGCACCAATGTGGGTGGTATTACAAAAAGGCAGACAGATATAGCTCTAAAATGATACCAAATAATCTGGAAGTTCTAGTTGCACTACAAAATACAGAGGGAAAAACTTCATTTTTTGGACCCTGTTTTTTTCCACCCAAAATTCGCTCGTGGTCGGAATGCGATTTTGTGTCCGGATTTGAGACCTTATGGTCTCATATCTAAGGCAGACCGGTCTGAACTGCACACAGACAGGTAAACCTTTGCAAAAACTAGGATAAGGTGGGCATTGGAAATAAAGAGCGGTCTCCATACGAAAATGATGGGTCCATTAAGCAAAAAAAAAAAAGGAACTCCATCGTTTACCCTTCTGCTCATGCGCAAGCAAAATAACCAATGAAAGATGATGTTTCTAATACAACTAGGCATTAGTCTCATGGAAGATCTATTGAAAAGCCGATGTATTACGATGTATTCAGAAATAGCCCCCCTCCCCCATGTCTTTCCTACGCGCATTTCAGGCGAAAACGACAAAAATCTCTGGGGCCGAATGAGTTAACGTCATTTTTCATTACATGACAGGCTGTATATGGCGGTAAAACCGAAACAATTTGAAACCCCGAAAATAATGAAGTCACAGTATACACACAGTTAAAATGTATTCCAAAATAATTTATAGAATTCCGCTAGCGAACATTCTTAATAATTACAAACGCGCAATCAAAGATATTTGGAAAACATTTTGTGTGTGTGTGTGTGAGTGTGTGGTTGGGTTTTGTGTTTTTTCTCGTGGCCCAATCCAGTCATTTTTGTCTGGATTACCTGATTCTAAATGAAACCGAAATCTATCGATAGAGTCCTGTTTAAACAGCATAAAGTACAGGGATGCCATGAAGATAATATTATAAATTTATCGGACCTTTGGCACTGATCATTTCATGTGATCATTTAGTTTCTTTGCAATTGATATCGAAGGCAGACATGTTATACCCATTTCAGAATGGACGTGTTGAATGCATGCAGAAGAAGTGCCCCAGCGTGGAAGGATGTTACGTCATCCTCTTTGACAGCTTCGGAGAGACGAAAAAATGTTGTGACGTGTGCAAAGGTAAGAGGTCGTTCGCATAACTTCCCAACTGTTGAAACCCATAAGGGCAGTGTTTTATTTTGACTTGAACACGAAAAGATATATTTTATGGTTGCTTAGCTGAAAGTTTTGCGATAGTTTAATGTCAAATGTACAATTTGAAGTTAGAGCGTTCATCCTAAGCCGAACAAGGTTCTCAAAAGTTTTTCATTTTCTTAATACATTTTATTTTCCTCTTATGCAAGATAGTGAATAATCACTTGTCATAACATTTATGTATCGTTTGTAATACTACTGGAAACAATGGAAAATATCTCGCCATCTCAATGAAGACTATATCTTATTTTCTGTGTTTCTCTTTTCTCCAGGATGTATATTCAGGGGCATTGGTTACGAGAGCAATACCACATGGACGGATGAAAAAAACCCATGTGTGACATATACATGTTTGGTAAGTAAACCATATATTGACATAGACAAACACAAGAACAAACTTATATGAAGTCCGTCCTTGCGAGACATTATCGCCTTACATACTCAAGTATAATGACATCCTACTAAATACAACATTTACACCGATCTGCCGTTGCATGATGAGCCGACATGTATGGGTTTACGACATTGCTATCCTGATCATTAGAAGAAATAACAAAGACCTTGATCTAATGACGCATTACGTTACGACATCTCAGGTGTTTTTATTTTTTATTTTATAGTTTTGCTTTCAAATCTAACTTAAAAGCGTGTAATATTAGAGCACACCGAATACCTGTAAAACGACACAGTAATGAAAACGTAAAAGATGGTCATAAATGGATCTTAAAGATAGAAATAAAGACTTCAGTTCATTGTGATTGTCTTGATAGGTTAGTGCACATGCAAAGTACACTGGACATTCATCTTCTTTGAAGCCTAAAATGATTTGAAATAATAACAAATATCAGGTCTTTATTGAAACGCTTCGCCGAAAATTGTGGGATTATGGTAAATTGGTTAGAATCGAGAGTAGGCCTACCACCTGACGTTATAGATTCCAAATCTGTATTTCATTTATAAAATGCTGTAAGGACCGATCATTAAAGACAAACTATATTTAGAGATGATTGTCCGGGTTTCTATTTGAGGTTTGTTAATACAGGTTCCATTGTGTATGATATTTGATGTATTAGCTATTGGTGTTTATCATTGGCAAAGACGAGAGAAACGTTAGTCCTCTCAGTGCAGGTTGTGTCCATTTCAAAATGTCTGACGGTCAAAGAATGTCAATCCAAGTAGAGCTTTTGAATTTTACTTGCATTGGAATTCAGATTACAAATGTAACTTTAAACATCTCGAAATTAGTCTTGTTTTGATGCAATTTTTGTGCAAATACAGTACAGAGAGAGGAGGGGGAGGAGACAGAAGTAAAATAAAATGCTGAAACAGATGAAAACATGTCGAAAATTAGGCCATCCGAATATCTTAAAAAACCTTTCCTATAAATCATTTAACATAAAAAAATATGTCCACATTTGAATACACATGTTTGCCGCATAACAAATGAAGCTGACCTCCATTAAAAAACACAAAAAACAGGTGACGCTTAATGTTTGTACGAAATGCTGTCCAATCATTAAAGGTTCTGATTTCTAAAAGAAGTCACCTTTAGAAATCGCACTATTTTTATTTAATCCCTCGCTTGTACTTCCACGTCATACACAGAGACCCAAAGTGTAACCGATAGTCATCACACACACATATTATTATCGACTGAATTTATTTATTGCAGTGCTTAAATTAGAATAACTGGTATGTAGACGGTTTGCAAGATCATATTGTGACGATAGTACCCTTAATTCTTATCACACAGTTCTCTGCTGGATGGAATTGGCACATCAATCTGTATGTATTCGTTTATACGTCGGCTCCAACTGCAAGCTGCACAGACCCAGATCTGCCATCGCATGATGCGCCGGCAGATCTGGGTCTGTGCACATTATGAGTCGCGAATCAGGGCTTTGATCTTTGCAGTTGGATTTGTCTTATAAGCGAATATATACAATATATACAGGCAAATATTCTTGTATAACTTTGATTCATCTGTTCAGGCTATGGAAAAACAGGTTAAAAATTCATAACTGTGTGTTCGACCGATTCTCGAGATGGCGGCTATTCATTATAAAGATGTCAACACCCTATATAAATGAAACACACACACACACACACACACACGCGCGCACACACGCACGCTCGCACGCATACATACATACATACATACACACACACATACATACATACATACATACATATATATATATATATATATATATATATATATATATATATATATATATATATATATATATATATATATATATATATATATATATATACATACACTCACATATCGTCTTATTTCAAAATACATTTTTGTGATACAAATTTACTTTTAGTTTGGTACATATACATCCATTTCAAGCTGATTTACAATAGCTCAAACATCATTGACTCAAACATTCTGTGGCCGCCATGTATAGCCTATCGTGTGCTGAAAAATGGCGTTAAACCCTACAACAACAACAACAACAACAGCAAACATTCTGCATTTTGAATGACCCGTTAAGTCACGCGCGAAGCCTTCTCTGACCTCTGACCTGGGAATTCGACGCAGCCAAAAACGAAAAAAAGAAACAAATGGTTTTCAGATCTTTCACTCTTTTGAACTTTTGCTAAATATTGGAAATAAATCTATAGTGTACCGGTCATTGCAAGTTTTACATGTCAGGTATATTTTTTCATACGCTTCTATACATTTCAAAATGTCGATACAAATCATAGAGTAACTATGATATAGTTTAGCATCTCATAATTATAAAGATGTGATAAATTTTATATACCATTAAATAATTATGTATTTGACACTTTTACTCACATGAGTTTGGAATCCATATCTTAAAATTTTTAACATTTTAATTCTTGTTCAATTAGGTCTGAATCGCTTACAGGGAGCATGTATAATGTGAATGTATGTGTTTATGTATGTATGTATGTATGTATGTATGTATGTATGTATGTATGTATGTAAATATGTATGTATGTATGAATGTATGTATGTATGTGTGTGTGTATGTTTGTATATATATATATATATATATATATATATATATATATATATATATATATATATATATATATATATATATCTGTGTGTGTGTATGTATGTATGTATGTATATATATATATATATATATATATATATATATATATATATATATATATATATATATATATATATATGTGTGTGTGTGTGTGTGTGTGTGTGTGTGTGTGTGTGTGTGTGTGTGCGTATGGATGGAGGATGAATGAATGTATGTACGCGTATATTCATCTTGTACTTGTGAGTTGTGTATAAAAGTATATACATACTTTATAATTTAGCTCTGTGGGTACATATAGGTCTGCTATCTCTTTTTCTCCCAGTCCCAGCTCCTTCGCTCTTGCATAATTACTAGGTCTAGACTACAAGTTTGAAATACATGTACTTAATAGCTCGGTTTTCAATTGTAACAAAATATAAACCACACACGTTGACGTTCCATTGCGACAGCCCATGAATCGAAGACGAGTGTAACGTAAAGTATCAATATTTGTACAGATTTAAATATATCATTATTGTTACAACGGTAGACTTGCAAACTTTATCAAACAGTACTGTTGAAATACGGACAAATGCGAATGCACAATCGTACAGAGTGTTGATCACGACTTTTGTAACTTTTGTTATCCGGGCCATGCTCATTTTAGGCTTAATTCAATTTCGGTATTCGGCGGTGGCGTCATTTATGGCAATGGTACACAACGGCTTTCATTTCGATGCCACGAGGTCCCTGCGTGTTGAATGAATTGTGCAAGTTTAAAATCGCTCGATTGGATATTTCCTTTATTAATGTATTTCTAAGCATTCATCTTTATGGAATCTTAGCAAAATTGTAAGTAGGCCTCCCGGCTTTATAAGGAATAAGTTGGAAAGTATTTCTACCCGTTGGCAATCCCCTCGATCTAAAATGAAGAAATATTCAGGTCGAAGAAAATATTGAAAAGCCTCCAAATGCAATCGAACCGTAAATGACAGAAAATTATAGGATACATAAAACTCGTTCATTAAATTTTGAAAATTACCTGGTGCAAACGAGTCCATTCTTGAGGAGAGATGAACTAACTTGATAAGTAACAACCTATTTGTTTGAGCCTTATGCCACAGACCCAGTTGTGCCATTGATTTACACCTATGAAAACTTGTCGCCTTTCACTAAACGAAAGCCACAGCTGGAGTATAGTCCATGAACCGCATTTTGTTCTTTTTTCACACACAAACGCATAGAATCGCAGAGACAGTCTGGGACCAATGTTGATTTTTCTGGTGCAAGAAGCTCAGCAAATGACTTAAAGGTTAACAATACATTAGGTGCATCATTTCCTTGCTTACGGCTTAAACAATACATTAGGTACTTCATTCCTTAGTTACGGCTTAAACTTCAATCCTTAATTACGGCGTAAACAATACATTAGGTTTTTCATTCCTTAGTTACATCTTAAACAATACATGAGCTGCTTCATTCCTTGCTTACGGCTTAACCAATACATTAGGTACTTCATTCCTTAGTTACGGCTTAAAACTTCAATCCTTAATTACGGCGTAAACAATACATTACGTTTTTCATTCCTTAGTTACGGCTTAAACAATACATGAGGTACTTCATTCCTTAGATACGGATTAAGCAATACATGAGGTACTTCATTCCTTTGTTACGGCTTAAGTAATACATTAGGTACTTTATTCCTTAGTTACGGCTTAAACAATACACGAGGTACTTCATTCCTTAGTTACGGCTTAAACAATACATGAGGTACTTCATTCCTTAGTTACGGCGTAAACAATACACGAGGTACTTCATTCCTTACTTACGGCTTAAACAATACAAGAGGTACTTCATTCCTTAGTTACGACATAAACAATACATTGGGATGATTAGGTGCATGACTCCAGTGTTGTACTGTGGCTGCCTCATCACGTGATGCACTAAATAAACTTAAGTTGTGAAGCACTTTAAGCAGATGCAAAACGAATGTTATCAAAAACATTACGTAAATATTTCCCCCCCCCCTCCACGCCTACCATTGGTACCAAGGTTACCAAGGTATACCATGATACAAATCTGAACGTGCCCTTTGTTGTTGCGGGCTTTATACCATTTTTCAGCTCACGATAGAAGCTATACGTGGCGGACATTATAACTGGTGGAGAAAGATCCCTGCAAAAAACACCATCTCACTGCATCTTCCAGCAGGCTTTCTCACATACCTACGATGGACGAGCCAGAAACTCGAACGTATGTGGACAGAGGTGAGATGGCAGTGCTCGCTAAAGGCTAGCCCATTTTACTAACTCGGACACTCTGGGCCCCGACTATACCGCTTGTGACAACACTGTAAAGTTACCGATCAGACATGGAAAGTAACCAAGTTTCATATATTTATCTCAAAGCGTGTTAGAGTAGAGGCGTAGCAAGGGGGTAAACTTGATACGTGACCTCGACCTTGACGAGTCACCTTGAATGTCATACATAGGATGTCTTCAAATTGATAAACATAAAGGGGATCGTAATGCATCATGTATCTAAAAGACCTCTTAAATTAGAGCGAAGACACCTCACTTCCCAAACCAATTATACCGAAGACACCTTACTTCCCAAACCAGTTATACAGAAGACACCTCACTTCCCAAACCAATTATACAATATTAAACCGTGACGCTGAGACTTTAAAGATGGAACCGTATTAGATGAAAATCAATACATATAGTGTTAAATTCACACTATAAAAGTATATCTAGCTTCATCCCTTTCTTTTGTCAACAGCGTTTAAAATATAGAATAGGAAAGAAAACGTGACTGAAACCTAAAACAAATTACCAGTCACATTAACTTTGAACATAGGACCATCAATTAGGTATTTGAACATATGACCATCAGACAATCTAGTGATGGCGTATATCTTAAAATTATCAAAGCATCATTGTTTTCTCACAAACGGCAATGATCTTATTGAGCGGAAGGAAGAGCCAAATGGAAAACTTAAATTACTGACCTTGGAAAGTGACCTTGGAAAGTGACCTTGAACAGAGGACGCACAGTGTAAATGCAATACAACTTCTTTTGATGATTATGCCCATCTTCATGCTATAATCTCAAACGACTTGAAAGATATAGGGCGGGAAGGACACAAATGGAAAACAAAATATTAACCAGTGAAATTGGCGATAAAAATAGGACCGCCTTACAATGATAATGATTAATTTTCCATGACAACTGCATCACACTTCCGATGCTTGTGAGACGGCAGATAATTATCATCCTCCATAATGGTTACAGTACGGAATCTTCATGCTTTTTTCTCATGATGTACCAAGCCGATGTAAAGCTATTAACTAACCCACTGCAGTTCACGGGGATACTTGAAAATTAGCCGTTATGGAATAACATCACTGTTGTGGACATCACCATTGTACCAGCAAAATGTATAACACATGTTCATCCTTTAATGGGAAAAGGCTTTACAGTGATAAAACGGAAACGAAAGTGTGACAGCAAAACTTAAAATATGTGTCCGTTGAGGACAGGGATGTAAAAGTATACCAAGTTTCATCGCTTAATCGTAAAGACATTACAGTATCAAGGGGAGGGGGTTGGAAAATTCGTTCAGTCTGAATTTGGCCATCTGGTTCTTTATCTTGATCTGACTGGCTGTTAGATTTAGGAAACTACCAGCGCAGTGACTGATAGGTTGAAGTTCAATGTCTAACT
Organism: Sinohyriopsis cumingii; assembly: GCA_028554795.2. Classification (NCBI taxonomy): domain Eukaryota; kingdom Metazoa; phylum Mollusca; class Bivalvia; order Unionida; family Unionidae; genus Sinohyriopsis; species Sinohyriopsis cumingii. The sequence continues at coordinate 50,839,965 of CM068833.1, forward strand.
GACCACCGGTCAGTATTAACTGGCTACAGATGATGACTAATTAGCATGTTCAGTACGGCACAGACAGATTGACCAATATGTCTTTCACATTACTATTCAGGTCGCCATAGACAGACCAATATATGTTTCACGTTACTTTTCTGTACGCCACAGTCAGACCAATATGTGTTTCACATTACTATTCAGTACGCCACCGTCAGACCAGTATGTGTTTCACATTACTATTCAGTACGCCACCGTCAGACCAATATATGTTTTGCATTACTATTCAGCACGATTCAGTTATACCAATATGGGTTTCTCATTACTATTAAGTACGCCACGGTAAGACCAATATGTGTTTCAATTACTATTAAGTACGCCCTAGTCAGACCAATATGTTTCACATTACAAATCAGTACGCCACAGTCAGACCCATATGTGTTTCCCGTTACTATTCCGTACTTCACCGATAGCCCAATATGTGTTTCATATTGCTCCTTATTTATAGGGTTTGATAGTTAAAGTTCCACTCACTCGACTGATCGTTATTGACATGCATTATTCGCCAAAACATTCCCTAAACAAGAAGTATATCTGAAGGAGTTAAGGTTGCCCACGCATCTTATATAGTGAAGAATAAGAGGGCAAACGTAGCAATCTGTATAATATTTCAATAGATCGCTATTGAAACCAAGACCCTCGATTCATGGACACAGTTTACCAAACGCTTGAAGGAATTTTATGTCAAGTAAAATCATATGCAGATATAAAATATAATAATATGACCGTTTATTTACAACAATGCTTTGTAACGCTAAGGAGTGTATGTGATTATTGAAAGATTTACTCAAGTCCCTAGGATCAAAGGTTGCATATAGGTGTGTGTGTGCGTGCGTGCGTGCATGCGTGTGTGTGTGTGTGTGTGTGTGTGTGTGTGTGTGCGTGCGTGTGCGTGCGTGTGCGTGCGTGTGTGTGTGTGTGTGAAAATAAGCTTGAACTAGTTTTTGATTAGCTAATTATTACAATTGCTTATGAACAAATATTGCCGACAGTCACATATAGGAAGATATGTTGGACAGGGAAAAAAACAACAAATGACTAAGAAATGAATTCTTAATTTCCATGAAGAAAAAAAATATTGTTTCCATCCTTATTCACTCTTTTAACAATATTTTTTAGGGTGTTTTTTTCCATGGGAATTAGCAGATGTGTATTTAGTTCGGTACGTAAGAAGGGAACCTTGCACGAGGTACAAAACTATAGATTCGTAACGCTTTTAAGCACGTTCAATATTTTATTTATGGAATTCCTTATAACAGATCCAGTTTCAATTTCTGGGATAAATCTTATTGAAACAGTGTAGTTTTCAATATATTTCTTATCTGCTTCGCACAACAAAATTACACCTTGTGTTAACAACGGTCAAAATTGTTACTTATTCATTGACTTTACAAGGGATTCTGATTATGTTATCAATGAAAAGGTACTTCACAAACTAATACAACTAGAAATAAGGGACACCAGTTTAAATATTATCAGATTTATGTACGAAAGTTCTCAATCAGCATTGAAACGTCAAAGATAATAATTTTTTCATATGAACAGATCTACGCAGTATCTGATATTTAAATATGAAAAAATGAAATTACGCATCATAAACAAATTTAATTATTTAGGCATAGCTTTTATCTGTCAATATATTTGCAAGATTGTACTTCAGATTCTCACTGTGAAAATGAAATGGGAAACTTTATCAAATGGAATTCAATGGTGAGATTAGATTTGTTATTTTGTAATAGTCTGAATGATTTTGTTGACGGGAAACTTGGTCGGATAAATTTATTTGTACAAGACAGCTTCGGAATTTCGCTAATAATTTTAAAGTGTGAAAAGAATTTATATTTATTTCTTATGAAACAAGGATAATATTTCTCCAAATAAAAGAAACTGTACGAGTTCGCAAACGATCTTTCATCTAAAAAATGGTATTCTCTAAAAGCTTTGATTGATGAATCGGTTGAAGATTTCAAACATCTTTTGCTTTTTGTTAAATCACAAATTAGGAATACTTTTATCCAGCGCTGGCAATCAATGCTATCTTCTTGAACAAATAGCTCATTAATGTTTATGAATTTTAATAATATGCTAATGGTGTTAACATTTAGAAGCATATGATCTCACTTTTAAGACATTATATCAAAACTGTCACAAAGGCTAAACCACAAGTCACTCCATTATCAGAAAGAAAGCGTGCTTTGTATCCCATTTTAGAAGATGAGTTCCACTTTTTTAGACTGGTTCTTTATACTCTGAACATCGTCTGAATACTTTAGAACCAGCCCACACATGTTTAAATTTTGTTTAATTATTGTTCTCGCATAGCTAGACTCTCATCGAAAGGAGACTTTTTATAGTTTTCATATTAAGAAATAATATCTTTACGCTGTTCTTTATTGCAATTTAAATGAATGATTCTCTAAATTTACCTATATTGTTACCTGCATTGTTACCAACATTGTTACCGACATTGTTAGGCTGTATCACTGCTACACATATTATTCTTGTTGTTTTATTTTACTTCGTGATATATTTTGTCAGAGAACAATGTTAAAATTATGATAATTAATTGCATGATGAAA